>VDFB02119966.1:0-74845 GCA_007258455.2 Sequoia sempervirens | reverse complement strand
GATTTTCAGGCGTAAGAATCTTTTTAGAAAGTTGTAAAAATCACTTCGCAGTAATTTCAGGGACCTTTGTATTTTTGCTCTAGGTTTTAGTTCGGTTTAAGTTGGGGTTTAATTTAATAAGGTGAGTTTAATATAAGAGATGGAAGGTGGTTCGGGGCAATACAATCCGCGCACAGTGGAAGAAGTATTTAAAGATTTCAAGAGCCGCAGAGCTGGAATAATAAAAGCCCTTACAACAGGTAATATATTTTATAGAGACATATATATGTTTGTATCTATGCGTATATATTTATATGTTTTTTCCCTCTCTTTATTTAAAGTTCAGTTCTGTTCTGTTCTTTTCTTTTATGTTATGTTAAATCTTTAATTTGTTGTTGCTATTGTTATTACTAGTACTTTTCGGGCTATTTTATGTTGTTTGTTGTTGTTGTTGTTTATGTGTCTTGTGTGGAATTATTTGCCGGCCAGACTTGGATTGTTTTTCTGTTGGTGGAATTTGTTATTAAGTAAACTGTAAGATTTCGTGGAATCCGTGCTTTTGCATCTGATACGAGTTGAGCGAAGGTCGTTGATTATTTTTTGGTGTTGTTGTTTTGACGCAGATGTGGACGACTTTTATCAGCAATGCGACCCCGGTAAGTTTTCTCTGCTGTTATTTGTTTTAAATATGGGACCAAAAATATATTTTTTTAATAAGTTCTATTTTAAAAAAAAATTTAATAATGTTTTTTTTTTTTTTAAAAATTTGTTTGGAATTTTTGTTTTATTTTATGCATACTGGTGAAATTTTTATTGTTTAAATTTAAATTCTCCGAGGAAGTGTTATGAGACTCTGGTTTCCTGTTTTCACCTTTTGGCTCAAACTTCAGAATTCAATACACACTCACAAACTATAGCTCTCATCCGACAGTTGATGAACCTGGGTTCTACTCATGGCGACGCCTTCTCTCAACCTCTTGAGCTCAGCCCCACCGACTAAGAAAGAAAAATGACTGGAAGCTCCAATTAACTTACTAAAAGAAAAGTTTTTTTTTTTATGTTGTTATTGTTCAGGAGTGACTACATGTTTTTCATCAATAAACAGCTCACAAAAGTTTAAGCGGCGTTTTATTTTATTGAATACAACCTTCTGTTTTAATTCATAGCAATAGCCGGTTTGAGCCCAGAGTAAAATGCTAGAGGATTAAATTATTCTTCTTGTTGTTCATTATTGGATACATGTTTTTCATTGATAAGCAGGTCGCAGACATTTAAGCAACGGGATTATTTGATTGAATGTGACTTTCTGTTTTAATTTATAGCGATGACATTTTTTAAGCTCAGAATAAAATACTGGTGACTAAAAATAGGTTAAATGAACTTAACCTGGTTAAGGGTAGTTTTGTTCTGCGAATATAAAATTTTTTTTTTTAAAGGAAAAAAGTGATAATATAGCATAAGACATATTATTTTGACACTTTTTAGTGCACGAACAGTTTATTGTATTTTTTTTCACCATTTTGCTATGCGGAAGATAAAAGTAATAAAATCCATCTATATGTCCTCAAAATGCGGCTTTATTGCTTCAAATAAAGTAATTTTTTTAATAATTTTATTGGCTGACCTCTTTTTGGTTAAGATAAACGGATAGTAGAGGGCTTCAGTTCCTTTCTTATGACAGGTTCCATTGTACCGAGAGAACCATTTAAATAGGGATAATTATTTTTAAAATGATTTTGAGCTCGTGAGACGTAGGGTTCAAATTCAAAACAGGGCTTATTAGCCGACCAAGTTTGAGCTTGGCTGTTGAAGACATTCTTCAACGGAGGGTACGCACTTTTCTATTTGGGCAGCCAAGCCCAGTTATCTAGGGATTACATCTAATGGCAGGCACTATGTTGTCGGTATTATATAGAGGGTTGGATACAATTAATCCTAACAAATAATAATGTAGCTGACTATCCATGATGCTACCTTTTTCATATATTTCAATTTTTATTTATTTTCTGTATTATTTTTTGATTGAAATATTTTCTGAAAGACAGGAGTAGGCCATGAGCTCAAGTCCTGTTTTACCATATGAGGACTGGAGGCTTCTGATGATTGATGAAGTGTGTTTGTTTTTATTATTGACTGTGGTCACTTATTGTCGGACAATATTATTTGGGCTTAGTTCTTATGTAGTCTTAGTATTGTAAGTAGGTCCACGCAGGCTATAAGTGTAAGTCACTTCAAGTTGATGTCATTTTGACATTCTATAGTAGATCAGGGATTTGTACTTCAATCATGATTTGAGATGCATACTTTAATCATGATTGAGAGCATAGTTAACATGAGAGGTTAATATCTTACAGTTTTTCACTCTTTCTTTTGAAGGGTAATCCGAATAATAAAATATTTCCTGGCTGTTGTAGAATCAAGATTCTGCTCAATGTTACAGATTCCACAAACGTAGGGTTGTAGAATGTGCGAAACTGCACTTCCACTGTACAGGAGCATAGAGAAAAATCTTACTGTTGAATTTTCAAATGTTAATTGTGATCAACTTCTAATACCTGGTGTGTAAGATGGGATGCCTAAAGCTGTTTTTGGCAAGTGTAATTTATCACTGAAGCAGTCTGTCATTGAGGGTTATATTAGCTGTTCACTTGATTGGCAGACCTATTGTTAGACTTCCGCTTACTTTCATTGGCATATACTGTTTCAACAATTAATGCTGTTAGCATGACTAGAATTGATTGGGATTTATGGTATAGGAACAGTAGCTCTGTAGTAAATTTATTCTATTGCTTTTGACAATTATATGAAAAAACTTTAGTTTCAAAATTTTAGCAAGAGTCATGGTTGTTATGGGTAGAATGCCAGCAAGAATTGAATCTGGGTTGTTGCAGTGTTAAGCAGTCCAATGTATCATCAGAGCAGTCTGTGGATGCCTATTATCTGTTTTTTTTGTTTCAAAATATTATCTATCTTCTTAATAGAAACATGTGTAAACTATAAAATACTGAAAAAAAAAAGTGTTTGGTGTGTGTGTGTTTATGTAATGTCCCGTTTAATTCCTAACAAGATGAGAGCAATTACTTTATTTTTTTAAAAATATCTGCAGCCTATATTTCAAAAGAAATCAATAAAGATAATTAATATTACACCAAACTGACATTAAATAAAGATTAAGTTGTTAAGAACGGTCAACCAGCATATGAAAGGTTGCGTCCCTTGAGCAAGATAAGGTATATAAGGAAGGTAGACCTAGAAGGAAAGAAAAGGGAGAGGAATTATTAGGACTGATAACACGTAATAGACATCAGCACTAACAAATTAACTTATTTAAAATTAAATTATTATTCTCCAAATGCAGCAATGAAGAATTGTAACTATTGAAAAGGCAATAGAGGTGAAGAGGTGTGACTCCCTCAAACTTGAGATATAAAAGGGAGAGCATATCATTCGAGAAAGACATCCATAACATCATTCAATGATTCAGTTGAGAATAGAACCTTATGTGACTTTGCAAGTAAATTAAATTATTTTTTCAAGAGTAGTGATGATGTGAGAAAGGATGTGACTCCTAATGTGAAAGGTTGCGACTCTTCAAATGTTAAAGGTTGTGACTCCCTCAATAATAAGATATAAAAGTGGGATCATTTCCTTGTGAAGAAATCATCAGTGGGGAATAAATCTATCAATCAATTTGGAAATAAAGTATTATTCTCAAAATGCAGCCATGAAGGGTGGTGACTCATTTATTGTGATGGGTGGTGACTCCTTCAAGAAATAGATATAAAGGGTAAATCAGTTCATTGACATTCAATTAGCAATCATCACTCATCTATCCATCAAGAAATCAAGCAATCGAAATATCAAAAGATCAATCAGTGAATAATTCAATCATCAAATCTTTCAAGCATCAATTTATTCAATCCTCAAATCATTCAAGTATCAATCATTCAATTATCAAAACATTCAATCATCAATTCATTCAAGTGTAAAGTCATTCAAGCATCATTCAAACATTAACTTGTCAATCCATAAATATTAGTCATCTCACAATCATTCAGCATATCATATCAAGCGGATGACATTTGAAATTGGAAAATAAAAAAAGGAAATTGAGTCATAAAGGCAGAAATAAATATTATCTTCAGCACTAATAATATTGTGAGATAAGTTTAAGAATAATATTAGATTAAGAATAAATAGATGCATACATATATGTTGTAGAATGTAAATGATTGCTAATTGTATGTAATTTAATTGCATTTCCCTTTAAGAGTATTTAATAGTGTTACCCCAAGTTTCTGGGACACGGATGGTAGGGGACGGTAGGATGAGTCCCCAAGTTTCTGATTTTTGAGGCAAATTTGGGGACGACGGGGGACGACTATATAAAATATAGGGAAATTTTAAATATTCATATGATAACATGGATAAGACATGCATAATATACATTATAGAACCTTAACATATAACATTTGTGTTCAACATTATATCAATACTCAATACGCATTCAAAATTCAAAATTAACATACATGAATTAGGAAACAACTTCCAAGTCATAATTTATAAACTTATTTCAAAATGTCCAAAGGCTACATTGCTGCCATATAGTTTTAAAGTTTGCTATGAAAATTAAAATACAATATCATATGTCAATAATGAATAAACAAAGAGCATTGCTTCCCCTAATCATCTCCCATAACCTCATCAAAATTAGAGCCATCCTCTGAGTCATTGCCATTGCCATGGTCCACCTCAGCCTCAACCAACGAAACCCCAACCACACCCTGTACCAAAAACATCAAACAACTGATAAAAAAACTAGTAAAAATAAAAAAGAAAAAATCAAAACGAGCAGTCAAAAAAAAAAGAATTTTTATAAATGAAGAAATTTCTTGTTAGATTTCTTTTAATTTCTTTTAAAATAAAAAGAAAAAATGAAATGAATATCTTGTACCAAGTACGCTACGGCAAGCAATCTAACCCATTCCATTGGAATGTAGATATTACAGTTCATAGTAAAAAATAAAAACAAAATGACGAAAAAAAATTGGAACATCAATTTGAAAGAAATGGTAAAAGTAGGAGTTCATTTTGGTCATGAGACCAGAAAATGGAATCCTAAAATGGCACCTTACATTTTTAAAGAACGTAAAGATAGTCATATTATAAATTTAACTTACACCGCTCGTTTTTTATCAGAAGCCTGTGATTTTGTGTTTGATGGAGCAAAGAGAGGAAAACAATTTATGATAGTTGGTACAAAACATCAAACAGCTGATGCAGCTAAATTAGCTGCTTTAGCAGCTCGATGTCATTATGTAAATAAAAAATGGCTCGCGGGTATGTTAACTAATTGGTTTACTACAGAAGCAAGACTTGAAAAATTCAAAAATTTAACGAAAAAAAAAAATACGGGAGGATTTGATCGATTTACGAAGAAAGAAGCAGCAATACTCAAGAGAGAATTGAACAAATTGCAGGAGGATCTAGGGGGGATTAGATACATGACAAAATTGCCCGATATTGTAATAATTCTCGATCAAAAAGGAGAATATACTGCTATTCGGGAATGTAGAACTCTGGGTATTCCAACAATTTGCTTAGTTGATACAGATTGTGACCCAGATCTCGTGGATATCCCAATCCCAGCCAATGATGATGGTAGAGGACCAATCCGGTTGATCCTAAATAAATTAATTTTAGCAATTCGCGCGGGTAGAGAATTGAATTGTAATTTTATAAAAAGTGAATTAAAAAGAAAAAAAATGAATTAAAAAGAAAAAAAAAGATAAGCTAGAATTAAGTTGGCTACTATTCCCAAATCTTATAGAATAGATTAAGATAAAATATTTTTATAGAAATAAAGAGATCTTCTTAATCAATCAAATAATCATTCCATTATTTTATTTCATAGCCTGACTGATGATAGTGAAATAATTGAGGAATTGGTCATTGAACCAAAATCATTTCTTTTTGAAGTTCATCTTTATATAGAAAGGGTAATATGGATATTGTACAATTTCCTATTAACACGCTGAATTATTTCTACGAGATATCCGGTGTGGAAGTAGGTCAGCATTTTTATTGGCAAATAGGGGGGTTTCAAGTTCATGCACAGGTACTTATAACTTCCTGGATTGTAATTGCTGTCTTATTAGGTTCAACTACTCTAGCTGTTCGAGACCCACAAATCATTCCGAACGGAGCTCAAAATTTTGTGGAATATGTTCTCGAATTTGTTCGGGACTTGGCTAGAACTCAGATTGGCGAAGAAGAATATGGTCCCTGGGTTTCTTTTATAGGGACTCTGTTTCTATTTATCTTTGTTTCTAACTGGGCAGGTGCTCTTTTTCCTTGGGGAATTTTTAAATTACCTCATGGGGAATTAGCCGCACCTACAAATGATATTAATACTACAGTAGCTCTAGCTTTGCTCACATCAGTAGCTTATTTTTATGCAGGTTTTACAAAGAAGGGTTTAGGATATTTTGGTAAATATATTCAACCAACCCCAATACTTTTACCAATTAACATATTAGAAGATTTTACAAAACCTCTATCACTTAGTTTTCGACTTTTTGGAAATATATTAGCTGACGAATTGGTAGTTGCCGTTCTTGTTTCCTTAGTACCTTTAGTGGTACCTATACCTGTAATGTTCCTAGGATTATTTACAAGTGGTATTCAAGCTCTAATCTTTGCAACTCTAGCCGCAGCTTATATAGGCGAATCCATGGAGGGTCATCATTAATTCAATTAATTGGACTCAGTTTTTTCTAACTTTTCAATTCATATCCATTTCGAATTTAATAAGATTTTAGTCAAAAAAATATTTAGGATCACTAATCCCGTCGATAAAAGATAAAGGCAATTTTATTCATTAATTTGCAGCGGATGAAACTACCTGCTAATTAAGACTTAGTTCTCTCTATTCAAATAATAGAATGGAAAAACCAATTTATTGCATTCTTTTTTTTCAAATATCTTTGTTTTCTTCTTCTATTTTGTTATATGTTATAACATAACATATATATACAATATATATATATATATATATACATAACAGTGTATCGTGAACCACTAATCATTTGATTGATTATATCAAATCACAATTCATTGTGATCCGGTCGATTTTTTTACCGGGCGAACGACGGGGATCGAACCCGCGCGTGGTGGATTCACAATCCACTGCCTTGGAACCACTTGGCTACGTCCGCCCCAAACTAATTGACAGTCTCTGCCTACGGTCATTCCATTTCAAGAAGAGTGGTTCTAAGCTCCGAAAATGAATTAATAATGAACTAATATATTAGTAGTTCTTAATTCGTCAGTTCAGTTGGCAAGCTCTAACTGGACATCAAAGTGATGCATTGCAAGATAAATAACCTTGAATGCAACTCTCAAACAAGTTAGTTGCATTTCTTTAGTTCTTTATTGCAATGAATAGGCAAATACCCAATTTTTGCAGCTGTGTTTTTTGCAGCTTTCATTGTGGCCGGAACAATGTGGTATGGTTCCGCAACCACTCCGATCGAATTATTTGGTTCTACTCGTTACCAGTGGGATCAGGGATACTTCCAACAAGAAATAGATCGGCGGGTTCTTGTCGGTCTGGCTGAAAATCTAAGTCTATCAAAAGCTTGGTCAATATCCCATTTTCAAGTTGGAGTCTGTCGATCCTAAAGCCGAAGAGCACTATGAACAACCACTAGCTTCTCCGCTCCTTTAGAGGTAAGTCTATTCCTCTTGAGGGAGTGGATAAAGCTATATGTGGACCAATTCTTCTCTGCAACAGAGGAATTAGCAACCTCTGTAAGAAGGCAAGTAGCAAGTATTTTCAATTGCAGTGTATCCCTCCTATGAAAGGTCCACCATCTAATAGGGTCCGTTTGAGCTAATATAGCTCTATCCAACTTTGCTTGTGGTTTGCTCAAGTTTGGGCCATGAAGATTTGCAAAGTTTAGGAATTGTGTCCGAAGTAGTGAAGCTTGCTCTGCTGAAACATCTTATCAATGGCTCGTGTGAACCCATCTAAAACCTCAGGGTCATTGCATGGAGGCACCCTACCATCCCTTGGTGCATACCATTTGGGATTTAGAGCAAAGGCAGCCATATGAAGCGAGGTGTTAATTGTATTCCACCTTTGCGTCACAATGGGCCTAATGTGTTGCTCATATAAATCCGAAGTGGGATCCTTTGCCAAAATAGTTTGCTTGATCTTCCCAAGCATACTGTCAAATGTCTCATATATCTCTCCAAGACTAGGAGAGTTTGTATCAGCGTATTAGATGACATCTACAATAGGTGAGATGAAGGAGCAAATATATCTGCAAAATGCAAACAAAAAGTTCAAAATAATTAATTGGCAAGTTAATTGACATGTTAGAAACTTCAAAAGTTGGAACATTGGACAATAAAATTAGAAATTTAATATGAAAATCAGCAATCTAATATGTCTTACCTCACATTGGACCACCAATTGTCATTGAGGATCTTTTGTTTGATGGTCTTTCCTTGAGTAGATCTTGAATTAGGCCATCTAGTCCACTCTGCATTGACCATCATTGCTTGTAGGGGCTCATGCACCTCTAGCATCCTCTCCAACAAGATGAAGTATATGGCATATCTACATTCATTGATTCAACGATCCATTAAAATAAAATAAAATTATGAATACAAATTGAAATGTTTGAACTTTGAAGTTTCAAAATTTGAAAAATTGAAAGTGAAACAAAATGAAGTAAGATGATTGTGCACTTGGAATATAAGATGACCCACTCCATTTGAATTCTTTGGCACTCTAATGCTTCATCATCTTTTAACTTAGGACACATTCTAACTCCATGGCCTGCCTCACCCAAAAAATGAGACCTTACCCTTGTGTAGCTGCCCCTAAATTCTTTTTTGCAAACATGGCAATACCACACCCTACTCCCCTTGAATTTTTTTGTCTTTGGCCCACAGGTGTAACATATTGAAGGAATGGTTTCTTTTTGTTTAAAGGGTGTTTTGCATAGCCTTCCATGATTGTTGAAGGGCAGTGGTATGGGTTTGTTTGCTCTCTACTAACATCCTCACCACTTTCCCTTTTATTTTGCACTTCCTCTTCACTATCACTCCCACCCCCACTGCTGGTCATGTTTTTTATATTTTGAATGCAAGTTTCAATTGAAAAATGCAAAAAAATAAAAAAAATCAAACAATGTATGCTTGAGATTTTGTAAAAAAAAAAACCAGAAAAAAAAAGAGGGAAAGGAAATGCATACCTCTTTGGTGGATTTGCACTCCCAACAACACTAACTTCAATCTCCTCTCCTTCAAGCTACTATTCTTTCTCCTTCAATGGTTGCAACTTGCAACTTCTCTTTCTCTCAAACCCTTGGCTGGTCACAACAAACAAATGCATAAATGAATTAAAAGAGGCCTCTTTTTTCCTCATAAGAGAGCAAAGACCAATGGGGCCCATAATAGCCACGCAGGTAGGGCTGTTCCTTTTTTAAAATTATTATTATTTTTTCTAATTTAAAAAAGTGCATAATGTGGGGGATGGCTGGTCGTCCTCGGGACGGTCAAGGGATGGATTAGCCGTCCCGCCGTCCCTTGGCCATTCCCGTGATAGTCAGCCGTCCCCCATTTGGTCAACACCATCTCCCTATTTTGGGGATGGTTTCTGAATTTTCTGCCCAAAAGGGGACACCAAGGGACCGTCCCCCATCGGTTCCCCTATACCCAGGACGTCCCGGGGACAGGGACGAGGCATTTCAGGGGGGGACGTGTCTTCGGGTTTCCCTGGTATTTAATAGTAAATTCAAATAGCTAATTGTTGTAAGTAATTGATTTAGAATTTCTTAGAAATGGCTTACAAATAAGAAGGACAACCAGCCTTTTGAGTTCACAGGAGGTGAAGTACTGACCTTTCCTTCATCAAGCACACCACCTCAAGATGTAGGCTCATGGGTCAGGAGGCATATGAGTGCTCCTGGGCTTGTTGAGGGAAGTAGTCTTCATGCAACTTATCAAGTACACCACCTCGAGATGTATGGATTGGAGATCCTACTATGCTCGTGGGTTGGGAGGCGAATGAGTGCTCTTGGGCTTGATCAAGGAGGATGGTGCACCTCCAAGGTGGATTGAGGGATGGATTGGACCTGAGATCCAACCATGTTCGTGGGCCAGGAGGTAGATGAGTGCCCCTGTGCTCGAAGGTCTTCTCAAGTACGCCACCTTGAGATGGATAGACGGGGATCCACCCATGCTCTCGCAATGCAAGGACAACCATCCTTGAGATTGTGGTTTGTGAACACTTCCAATGAATTCCTAATACGGTTACTATAGGAATATGCCTTGGAATAATTATTAACGCTATTGATGTATTTTGGTTTAAATTTGAATGGTGTTTATGTGGATTTATATGATATCATGAAATCTTGATACTTAATGTTAGTGCTTGTAAGTTTAGATGTTGTCATATATTCTTACTTCTTATTGATTATTAATATTATTGTAGGATCTAAACTAGGATTTTCTTAAATCATGTTACATGTGATAATATTTTTATAAAGTTAGGTTTGTAAATGAATTACCTCCTCTTAGACTTAAGCTAGAATTGTTATTCTAGGGCAGAAATTGAGAAGATCCCAAGGAGGGACATTACAGTTTAGCCTCCATTTATAACAATCTTGAGACAAAGAAGGTTAAGAGGCATTACATGCGCTAAAAGCTTTGCCAACTTGGAAGCATGACTTTGGGGTACAAGACCCCACTTCATCATTTCAGTATTCTTATTCACTCCAGTAATAACAGTGCTTAGAAGTCCTTTGTAGGTCCCTTGCCCTGTGATTATTGCCAATGTAAGTGTTCTATGAAAGCACTAGTTTTTTCCAAATAAAGTGGCATGTCGCACCAGTTGAAGATTTTGTTCCACTATGATGTCTAAGTTGGAACAAATTTCTGTTTTTAGTTGTCTTGATTATAAGTTGTACTTGTTAATTCTAAATGAGGGCCAGCAGTTGAAAGCCAATAGAGATCTTATGCTTGTTTAGTCATTAACATAGTCTTAAGTTACATTTGCTAGAAAGATGGTCAATTTTGTAGAGTTACTGGTAATTTTATACGTTAAATATGTGTTCTATCTAGTAGAGTGATTATGTTGTTTTTGTTGCTATTTGATTTAAAATGATCAAATAAGCTGTTCAAGGTACTAGAATATGCTATCTGCTTTATTGGCACATAATTAGGAAATTGTTGTATAAATTTTTATTGATAGAAAAATAGGAAATTTGTACTATGATGGGTAAATAAAACAGAAAACAGAGGTCAGAAATCCTCTGTAAATTAAACTACACATGTCAAGCAACTACATATTAGTGTTCAACAAGATATGATAATGTGGAGATTGGATTACAAGACACCCACTATTTGCAGCATACGCTAAAAACTGGGCCTGTTAAAGTGCCCCTCAAAACACCTTTCTAGCCATAACAAAAGGCCTGTGCAAGTACCCTCTAACAGTCAAAACTGAGAAGAGACAAAATCAGGCATGGCCCTGGGAAGGAGTTCCTGCCTTGGTTGTATTATTGTCTGGCTTGTTGGCTTTTAAAAAGATTCAGATAATATCTGATCATTGTAAGTCTTCAATGTTTCAAGTGATAATCTAATTTCTTTCTTTTCCTTAAATATTTTGTTCAAGGCTCTTCTATGCAATTTATTCTTTTGGAGTTTCAACTGTTCATGACCAAAATGATGGAATGACTTTTGTGTTACAGAGAAGGAGAACTTGTGCCTTTATGGATTTCCAAATGAGTCATGGGAAGTCAATCTTCCTGCTGAAGAGGTACCTCCAGAGCTTCCTGAGCCTGCATTGGGAATCAACTTTGCAAGGGATGGAATGCAAGAAAAGGATTGGATATGTTTGGTTGCTGTCCATAGTGATGCATGGCTGCTTGCCGTTGCCTTTTATTTTGGTGCAAGATTTGGATTTGATAAAAATGACAGGTAAACTATTGTTTTTATTTCTGATCAATCTAGTAGGCCTATTTTTGTTAGATAACTTTTTTGGTTGGTGTATTTTATAGAGGAGCAAATCTTATGATGAGCTTTTAACTTATACTGCTGATTTTGATCTTATATGTAAAATATCCATTCTTTTGTTTGTTTATAAAATTGTATTAGATTTAATTAAGCATAATTTTTTTTTCAAAATCTACATCCTAGAGGATGGTTTTAAATGCTTTTAAATTTTCTTGGTATCCAAATAGAACTTAGTCCAAACCAAGCAACTAGTAGCATCAATTTCTAAATGATATGCTAGAAAATTCATATGACAGACAATTTTGAAATGAAAAACTAGCTTCTGAATTGGTGCTTTCCTAATTGGCTGTAGAAAATAAGGCATTAAACAATTTTAGATCCGCATTTAAAGTTTCATTCTTGTCCATCTGACTACTTGTGTCCTCAGTTTGAGATCAGGTGGAAGAGAGAGGGTATCTTTGCAGATCTAAAACTGTTTATTTCTTGTTTTAATGCCTGTTTATTTCTTGTCCATCAGATGGGAGAGAGAGGACATCTTTTCTTTTGCCCTATTGTTTAAATTTTTATCCCTTGACTATTCATTTTTATATTTCATTTGGGTAAAATCTTTTCATAAGCCTAATCACAGCATAAGAGTTCAAGAGGGATTCCAAATTCTTCTCATGTTTTTGAAAGTTTGGCTCTAGGAATGATATCAAAGGGTTTTTTGAAGTCAATAAAACAACATGAGGTCCTGTTTTTTTGTGTCTACAATACTAGCACTAACTGTACATATGACAAGGAGAGTGGTTGTGGCAAGTTGATTTTTAAAGTTGGCTTGCTTGTCAGCCCTTTTCTTGTTGTCCTCAATTCAATGGTTAATTTTATGTTAAAAGTATCAAACCTTAAATTTTGCCAAAAGAGGGCGAATCATGATGCTTGCATAACTGGTTTTGCATTTTGGTATTTGGATTTGAAAATGGGGACAATAAATGCATGATCCATTTTTGTGGAAGCCTTTCTTGATAACTTGGTTGAAAAGATGATTGTTATGAGACATAAGGATCAAACTCCCATGCTTTACCTTCAATGCCCTTGGGCATACCTTTTGCACGGCACTTCATGCCAACTGTCACATACATAGGCTGATAGAAGTTATTGAGGTAGGAGTTCCAGTCATTATATCAATATTTTTATTATTTTCCAATTTCTTAGATTTGCTAGGAATGATGTTAGCCCAAAATCTTTTGGGAGCATGCCTATACAAGAAGCTTCTTCTGGATTTTACTTACATTTGGATATTTAGATCCACAGTAAATTCATTAATGGCAAGTCTTATAACTTCTCTTGCAGTTTCACATTCGAAATTGCACTGAAGGTTTGATAGACAATGTATTCCTTTAGTATGAAGTTTTCTAGAATACATGTCTAAACTCTTTGACAGATTGAAAGTGAATTTAGGATATATATTCTCTGCTGTCCCATCCTCCGGATTGTGGTTGAAAATCTTGTAAAGAACACTGAGAAATTGGAAGATTTTCTACTATCAAAGACAAGTTGCTTTTTAATGACATTTATGCTAGTTTTGTTTTGAGCTATATCCATGTTTTAAGGTTACCATACTAGGGCAGTGGTTGAAGTCTGCTATGTCATCCTCTGATATTGCAATGTTATCAATTTTATTCAACAAAGGGATAGAGGATATGACATAACCAACAACAGTTTTACCCATCTTGTGTGTATACATGTAATAATTAGATCATGGCAGGATTTCAACTTATGACATAATCAGTCATAAATAATCAGATAATGGCACAATTTAACTTATGAAGCTCAGTGATTCATGGGCTTTGTTCATTGTCTTCAAGTTTACTGTTTCTTTTATTCATGAAAGATTGAGATTAAAAATTTGAATCAGAATATTGAACTGAGCTGTCCTAGTTCTTGCAAGAATGTCATCATTTTCTTAAAGGTGGCCATGCCATTCCCAATGCAAGGAAAAGGTGTTCACTTACAAGATTTGGGTTCTCGTAGAAGGTAGAGTTGAACAGTAAAAAGTAGCTAGTGGCAAGGAGAATATGATCATTGCTCTCAAAGATTATATTAAGTTGGCTATATTGGTTATAAGGATCACTCTTAAGTACTTAATTTTTCACTTAAGTTCTTTTTTGGTATGTATCGACAAATATGTAAAGACCCTTGCAGATTTTGGCCTTAATTTGCTGTTTTGGTGCTTTAGGAATTTTGTCAAACAGTTGTTATGCAAAATCTTCCCAGCATATAGATGATCTTCTTCTGATTTTCCTTAATGCTTTGACAATATGCATGAATAAAGATAACTTCTAGACTGAATTATTAACCCAAGAAGAATGTGATTGACTGAAATGAAAGTGCAGTCTCAAACATGGAAAACTTTAGTGGCGAATCTTCGCCAATTGGCAAATAATTGAAATCGAGACCTCCAGAAATGGCGAATAGTACAAGCTAAAAAGGATGCTGAATTGCCAGGTTTTTACAAAAAACTAATTTCGTCTCAATTAATTCGCCTATGCATTATCTTTTAAATGATGCGTCATTGGAACTGATTCGCCAGTAGTTTATACTGCAATTAAAAATATTAATTATATTCGCCAATAATATTATATTCCTACCATTAATTTTGGGGCAATATTGCCACTAATAATAAATTACATTTAATTTTAGGGATATTTTTAGCCGTGAATAGGGCTTTCATTTATTACCATTGATTAGCTTTATAATCGAATGGTTGCAGTTGATTCCGCGACCTATGTGCACGTGCATATTAAAAGGCTTGTTGAGGCCCGAAATTTGTTTTGGGCAAGCCTTTTAATATGCACGTGCACATAGGTCGTGGAATCAACCTACAACCATTCGATTAAAAAGCTAATCAATGGTTATAATTTCACTTTTTATTTAGTCTTTTTTTTTAAGTGAGATTTTAAAAAAAATGCTTAATCTGTGTGTGCTCCAATGCATTTTTGATAGTGAATTTATGCTTGGTGGCGAGGGGCTCTGCCCCTCGACCCCGCCTGTATTGCGAGAGGAGCACATCGAGGCATTGAACAAGGACCATGTATTGGCATTTCTACAAACAGTTGGCCCTCCTTAAAGGCTGTCTTATAGTGAAACATATGAAGATCTGAAGCAACTTCTACAGTAAAGGCTACTTCAGATATGCATCAATACATTTAACTACTATTTAGAAACATTTCCAGCAGCCTAATAATCTCATCCAGATTACAGATAAGATTGCAATACTAAGACAGCAATGAAAACAATCGATTCACTTCTAAATTCAGCTGTTTCAGTATAACAATAGCATTTTCTGAGTTTACAAAGATAGCAGCTCACAAAATAATATCATATACAGCTGCATAATAAAAGATGATAGAACACTCAGACTTGGGAGAGACTAATCGATTCAGCTTAAGAAGGAATGACGTCTTTCAAAGCTCCAAGAATGCAAACGAATATCCTTTAGTTATTGTGATTCCCTCTAATGTTGCGCCAGCCACCATGTATGGGGTACGATAGATTCTAAGGTCAATTCTCCTCCTGCGATATGGCTTGTAAGACAATATGACGGCTTCTTGTTTTGCCTGTGGTGACTTACAATATTATTGGCCTCTTAAAGTAACATGTCACTATATTCTGGCCTTCTATAAATTACACGATTTATTTTATTGGTGCGACTCCTGTTTGTCTTTGACCTCAGCGCCTATTTTTTTCCAAATATAATAGTGGCATTGATTTTTGTGGATTGAGTGTCAATATCGGCTAATATGAAGCATCACCCGATACCATCTATATGATGTGAATTGGAGAGAGAGAGAATTCCGATTTGTCTTTTAGCGGCTGAGAAATATAATGAATTTGACTTCTCTATTTTTGTCTGTATCTTCCAGCTAGACTATTTGTCCTTTTGTGATTGATAAATAGTCTTCAAAAATCTGCAATTATCTCCAAAATCGAACCTCTGAAAATGGTCTTCAAATTGACTTTTTTGTGCCTTCCAAATTTGGTACCTGACCATTAAATTTGGAATACTTGGTCCTGCAGAAAATAAACTCTTTCCTCAAAGTGAAATGATGCTTGCAACAATAAACTAGCTGCTGCAAACCCTTCCTTAAATGCAACTGTAAATGCAACAACACATCAGCTGTTGCCACAATGCAATAATAAACCAGCTATCGCAATTGTGTAAACTCCTAAAATGGATGCAATCATAAACCAGCTATTGCATTCGATCACTTCTTATTCAATAGGGCAATAATACATCAACTATTGCATTTGTCAAACACTTCAATGAAGCACCTATAGAAACCCTAGATGGATTCCTCCACAATTTCCAACTAGGGTTGGTCTTTCACAACTGAAACTAGAACGCTAGAGTCGTCAAACCCTCGGGCAAGGCAAACACTCAGCTTATACCACACAGGTATGAAAATAGAATAACTCTAGACATAAGCATGCCCAAATGCTAGGCCAACAACAAATGAATCGCTTTCAACAAGGCCACGTCTTTACTTCAAACACCTGCTGTCTTTTTCCCTAGTGAATACAATTCTCTAGCTAATTGAAACGGATTTCAAAGATGGGTCCTAGGCAAATGACATCTATGTTCTTGTCTTATACGGCTGGTGACTCCGTATTTCAAGAGCTGAATATCATTAATTATTGCGATTCCCTGTTGTGTTTGTGTTGACCACCTTGTATGGGTGTAATGTCCTCTTTTCAGCAATGATCATTGTAGTTGACCATTAGCCTATCCCGGAGGCCTGTAGGCTACTTGGAAGTGGAAATTAGGGTTTCCTATTTTCTAGGAGGTTGTCACTTGGAGTTTGGACTGTGGATTCTTTCCGGGTTTTCAAAGGGCTTTGCAATGGTACTGCATGCATGATGATCTGAGCAACTTTCTGAATTTGCTATTTTTAGTAAATTCTATTTTTGGTAGTGGTCCTGTTGGCATTGGCATAGTGAGCTTTCCTCTTCAATTGGTTTAGTGGGAAATGTTGATTTTGGCTTCATGGTGCAATTTTTGGGAGAGATAAGTTATTTTAATTAATAATGTTATATTTTCACTTTATCCCCTTAGTTTAGCATCACAACTTCAAGTTGTTGTAAAAAAGGGGAACTTGAGGGGTGGACGCCTCATGAGGAGTTATTTTGATATTTCTAAAGTGAAAATGTTACCTTGGGAAATGGGACGCCAATTTGGAGGAGAGCATTATTTTATTATAAGAATTACTTCATTCTTGAAAAAGGATGACTTGGAGAAATAATAAAATTGCATTTAAATTTGGATTCCATTTGAAGAGGGAAATTGAAGTCAACTTGAAATTTGAATTTGGGCGCACTTCTAGAGGCTTCTAGAAGATCATCACAAATCTATAAAATGAGTCACTTGTTCTTCATTTCTCATCCATGAAGAAAATATAGTGTTATGCTACTGAAATGGTGAGTGAGTTGCTTCGAGGAATGCATACCTCCTAGCTTGGCTTAGCTTCTTGCTTGAAAAATAGCAACTAGTTAAGATTAAGGCTGTTCTTGACTCTTGAGAGCAGATTGAGCACTTGAGATGGAGTTTTCTGGACTTTTTGAGTATTTCTAAGTCTACTAGTCTAGTATAGCTGAAAGTAGTTTTTGCTCATAAGTCTTAGAATAAATTTTATATTGTTTTGGCTAGTTTGCATATGTCATTGTCATCCTTGGGCACCCCTTTTTGGAGAGTTTCAGGTTTTATTATGCAGATTTGGATTTTATCTTGCAGAAGTTGTCCCTCTTGAGGCCGTAACACTTCATATTGCCTGACAAATGTTTAGAAAATTCATTGAGAATTTGTTGCAGCCATTTCTTGGTCATAACTTGGTCGCCATCTTCCTAGGAGTTCATTGCACTTGGTCTCATGTCATTTGAGTGAGTTTGGAGTGAGTTACAAGCATTTTAGTGGGTCTCAATGTTGCTGGTTTGTGTATTTTCAGTTGCAGGTCTGTCATATTAGATTGTAGAACTTTAGATTTTGGGTTGCCTTTTCAGTCTTGCTAAGTCTTAGATGTTGGAGAAATAATCTTGCAGCTGTGGCATTGATTTGACTATTGTAATACTTTGTAATTTGCAGATTGTTGCATTGTAAGGCTGCAAATAGTAGTACTATTTCAGTCATCTAATTCTGCAGTAACTTAGTTCTTTTTAAGCAGCAAACTTTAACAATCTTTGGATGTTTTACTGCCAGAGAAGGCAAATGAACAAACACACTTAAGCTCTTGGATGGTTTACTGCCAAGAAGGGGAATAAACTGATTGTTATTTCATTGTAATAGCTCCCGCTGAATAAGTGGTCGAGCCTTCTTTCTTCCAGTTCCTCTTTTGCTCCCACTGAATAAGTGGTCGAGCTTTCATTTCAGTATTGTACTTCATTTGAGTACTAATGACTCCCTTCGCCATATGTTTAGCACCTCACCCACCTCGAGTCTTGAGTGCACATTCTTGGTGTTGGGTTACTTTCCAGCATTGTAATCTTTCAGTTTCTACTGACGATCCTTGGTGCCATATGTTCACACCTTGCCCTACGTTGGGATCTTGGTGTACATTCTTGGTTTAGAGTTACTTTTCAATAGTTAATTTGGATTGAGCTATCCTTAACGGGTGCTTGTTGTATTGGGTTGTTCATTGAAAAAAATGAAAAAAATTGGTTCGGCTCATTATAATGGGGTGCGATAAATCCTAAGGCCAATAATCTTCAAATAAATCGGATCCTTGGTGCCATATGTTCACACCTTGCCCTACGTTGGGATCTTGGTGTACATTCTTGGTTTAGAGTTACTTTTCAAT
Source organism: Sequoia sempervirens (assembly GCA_007258455.2). Taxonomy (NCBI): domain Eukaryota; kingdom Viridiplantae; phylum Streptophyta; class Pinopsida; order Cupressales; family Cupressaceae; genus Sequoia; species Sequoia sempervirens. The sequence continues at coordinate 56,006 of VDFB02119966.1, read as the reverse complement.
AGTTAATTTGGATTGAGCTATCCTTAACGGGTGCTTGTTGTATTGGGTTGTTCATTGAAAAAAATGAAAAAAATTGGTTCGGCTCATTACAATGGGGTGCGATAAATCCTAAGGCCAATAATCTTCAAATAAATCGGATCCTTGGTGCCATATGTTCACACCTTGCCCTACGTTGGGATCTTGGTGTACATTCTTGGTTTAGAGTTACTTTCCAATAGTTAATTTGGATTGAGCTATCCTTAACGGGTGCTTGTTGTATTGGGTTGTTCATTGAAAAAATTGAAAAAAATTGGTTCGGCTCATTACAATGGGGTGTGATAAATCCTAAGGCCAATAATCTTCAAATAAATCCGCTCCTTCTACCTTGACACCTATCTTACTTCCACCTAGTGGATCACCTATTTGTCTTATTTGTGCTTCAAAGTCTTCTATCGGTGGACCCTTTTGCTTTATGACTTTAGGCTGTATTCATATTCTTTAGAATTCTTTAATCCACACTTTGTCACTATTCTCTTTTTGTCTCCTCTTAAAGATAGATGAATAGCTGCGATTTGTCCCTTTGTCAGACTGTTGTGCAGTTTATAGTTTGCCACTGCCAAGTCAAGCCGAATGTGCCAAAAATCACAAATTTGATTCCTCTTAAAATATCAAAATCCTCTATCATCAACAATTGGAATCTTACTCTAAAATATTAAAGCTTTCTCCAATAAAGAGAAATTGACTTCTTGTGCTTTTCCCAAATTTTGGTCAATGACCATTAAAATTTGGAGTAATCAATCCAGCCAGAAGAAACCTCCTCTTCCAAATGAAAATATCAGTTGCAACAATAAACCAATTGTTGCAAACCCTTCCTTGAATGCAACTGTAAATGCAACAATACATCAGATGTTTATTGTTGCATGTAGGGTAAACTATCACAATTGGGTAAACTCCTTAAATAAATGCAATAATAAACCAGCTATTGCATTCAATCACTTGTTATTCAGTAGAGAAATAATACATCAGCTATTGCACCCGCAGAAACTTTAGATGGATTCCTCCACAATTTCTAGCTAGGTTTGGTCTTTCACAACTGAAACTGGTACCCTAGAGTCTTCAAACCCTCGGGCAAGGCAAGCACTCTGCTTATACCACACAGGTATGAAAATAGAATAACTCCATACATAAGCATGGCCAAATGCTAGGCCAACAACTCCTTATAAAGATTTTTCAACGACTTTCAAGAAGCTTCTAGAAATATTATTATTTTATTCCCTAAGTGACTTTTATAATTTATTGTTTTATTTTAAGTTACTTTATTAAATTAATTAAATATAAAGTTATCTTTTGATTTTAATTTATTGAAATAACTTTATAAATAATTAATTTAATAATTACTCCCTTATTTCTCCTGTTTAGCCTTCGGGAATAAATAAAGGCTAAATGATCTCTAGGGTGGCTACTGCGAAGGGGACATTACAAAATACCAACTATTCTTTCTACGCTTCCATATTTTTTTCCATTTTGAAAAATCAATTTTCATCCAAGTTTGTGATTCAAGATTCATATGTTCCCATGTTTCAATTTGTAATATGATATTATGATCAATTACAGTTGGTATCCAACTTAGCTTAGGACCATTTCTCTTGGGGAGCCTTGAATAGTCTTATTGTGCATTTTTAGTGCACCCCCTTTGAAATAGAATTCCACTCCTTGTTGAACTGTGCTTTCTGTAAGAACCTAGTAAAATTTCGATAAAAATAGGTTCACTCAGAAGGTTTGCCTCCATTTAGTGAGTTCTCATTGGCAAAATGGATAATTTGGAGAGTTGTTGGAGCTTGTGTAAAAATAAAACTTTTTGGTCATCGATCTTTCAATCTAATGGCATCTGTTGACTTTTTTGTGTGGATTCAACATAAAGGCAAGTACCACCACCTACTTTCCTTCAAAAATAAAGATTACTCTAAGCAGATGTAGAAACCCCTGTTCTCCCTGATTCTGAAAACTGCTTGTTTTGATTTTTTTTTCTCGTTTTTGCATATACCATTGAAGTGCGATTTTGAAAGAAATTGCATATAAAAATTAAATAAAATACCACACGTCTACAAATGATGGAAACTGATTGATTTATTGATACCAATAGGTTTATTGATCTATTATGCTGATTACAAGCAAGATCTGATGACATGCAACTTAAAAAGCAACAATATTATTGATGTAAAAACCTGGTATTTGCAGCAGATTGTAAAACCCTTGAAAGATGTGTCCAGATCTTTGGGAATTGGTGCCTGGAAATGAAGAACCCTTCCGGATGAATTCCAAACCAAAAACCCTGAAGATGCAATCTCTGAATAAGTTCTGTGATAACCTTTGAATGAAGTTACCTCTCTGATAAGCAATAAATCAGCTGATATTTCACAGCCTCTAAACTGCAACACTGAAGATGGCTCGTTCTCCAATGCCAAAAAGACAACTGAAACCCTTGGATTCGTTCTCTGGAAGAATACTCGATCAAAAAATCGATTTTCATAACATAATGAACTTTCTTCACAATGAAAAATACTTATATTCTCAAGAGGGTCGACTTTTCTCAAAAATGCATCATTTAAATAAAATTGAATTTTATCTTTTTAATATTTCCAAAGTTTCGAATGCACTTTTAATTATAAATTATAATTAAAAAGTGGCCCCCTTCAATGTTGGTCGAACTCCTTCAAGAAATCACTTAAGTTATAATATTAAATAATATTATAACTTTATATTATAAGCTTCAATAATTAATATTTAATTTGACAATTAAAATATTAATATCTTTCTCAATTTACGTCCGATTAACGAACTGTCTGAAGCTGAAGAATAAGTGATTGAATTTGCACACGACCAAATCATACTGCTAAAAATAGCAGGGGTGCTCCGCTGAATGACCTTACTTACTAAAAATAGCAAGTCAGGCAAATGATGTCCGAATGACCCCGAACGAAAGCCAACTGGTAAATTCTGACAAATTCAAAGCCAAGCCAAGCTCCAACAAGACCCTCTAACCAGACATATTAGCCTACGAGGGCTAAGAATAAGCTAAATCCACTGAACTCTGATGCTCGCAAAATTGGGGACATTATAGTCCGCCCTCCTTGAAATTGCTTGTCCTCAAGCAATCTCTACTGCAACGAAACCCAACTCCTCGGAGGGCCCAAAAGAAGAACTGTAAAGTGTCCCACACATCTCTAACTGTCTCCTGTAGCATCAACAATGCAAGCTATCCCTGGATACCAAACCCAGAGTGAAAGTCTGTCGTGTCTATCATCCTTAGGCTGCCACTGTGCTCTACTGCCTCCAACTTCACCATGTTGTGAGTGGTGAAGTAACCCAATGGGACCCATCCAATACTCAGTGCCAAAACTGTCACCACCTGGATCCCAATACAATCTGAATTCACATTCATCTGTCATGCGGAGATAAGAACTTCTAGAAGCATCTGCTACAATGAATCTCTCCTTGTCCTCTGCTAAACCTTCGTGGATGTGATTATTGACCAAGTCATCATGCCAACTGACACCATAGTCATCCTGTAACCATGTACCCATAAGAAAACTTTCTGACATAGAAGTAGCAAACCCTGTTGGATACCTATCAGCATGATGCAAAACTGACAGCTGTCCCTGCAAGTAATCCCCCACAAACCGCTGAGTTTGGCGCTTGCAGCTGCTAATCCCATCTTCTGAAGATGGTGAATACCCATCCCACAACGGATGGTATAACTCAGGAGCCAAACCACACTGATGCATCATCAAATCCTCCGTGTGTGGACTAAAGGAGAAGTGATGAACACTCCTCACTATGCAATCAAGATAAAATGCTCCCACCTCTGTCAATGGCTGACCATCATAGTCCTGGGGAAACAAAGTACAAATCTCCATACAAATCTCCATACTGGATGATGCCCTACATATCTCCTGTGACGACGATGGAGTAGTGACGTGATCTATCACACAAATCTCGGAAAAATCAACTATTTCATCACAGGAGCTCTCAACCAAAACACTCATCCCATCTGAACTAACTACACCAATGTCTGTGATAGATGTAACCACATCCTCACTACAACCCGTGGATATAAGATCCTCATCAACTGCCTTTGTATATAACTGTACTGTATCTGCAGCTGGTGGAGACTGTGCCAAACTCAACTCCATGGTACGCTCCTCCAACCGTGATTGTGACTCTTGAAGGGCCAATTGACTGCTCTTCAATGAGTCCATAGTCACCTCAAGCTCATGAGTGAGCTCATCGACCTGCTCTTCCTTTCCCTTCAATGCATCATAACAAATGCAATCCCACTCGAGAAGAAAATCCCTGTCCGCAAGTAGTTTTAGGTAATTTTGTTTCATCATTCCAATTGCTTCTCGAAGTGCATGTATCTCTGCAAGGGAAAAACCACTATCACCGTGCTCATCTGTCAAAGGAGTACTCCAACCATAGGTAGCTAACATCTGACGAGCAACATCAAAATGCTCAATGTTTGTGGCAATCATATTGTCATTCACCTTTAGTTGCCCAACCAAATGATGAGGACTCTATAGCTTATGACCCCCATACAAGTTGTCCGGTTCACAATCTGCACTATGATATGAGGCTGATTTGTCATCACTCACTACATGATAAGCAGCATCATGTGTGCTTTCATCCATGCACACCTCAACATCTAAGGTACTGCTGCTTTGTACCTCAAAGGATGGCTCAACTGATAAGGTAGAAGCTGCTGATATGACAGTATCTTCACACATTTCCACTTCCAATGCAACTATATCACCATCCAACTCATGATCCTAGGATTCTATGCCAGCACTTGACCCTTATAGTTTGTTTTCTAAGGTCTGATCTGGAAAATCAGACTCACCATGACATGAATCCTCAACACATAATGCATCACTAGTACCCAATTCTTGAGTACTTTCATGTGACAACCCCATAGCAACATCTTGCACATGTGTAGTCACTGCTGTCTCAAGCTGATGCAAACTTTTTCTACTGTTGTTATGTAAATCAGAATTGTTAACAATTCTGGTTACAACTTCTGGAATGTTGTGAGCATCATTCTGTGGCTCCACCATACTATTTTCTTGATGTAAGATTTCCTTATCAACCACCATTTCATTTTCAACCCCATGTCCACCTGCAGATCGAAGATCATTCTCTACCGACTTATCTCTTTTTAACCCAAACACATCATAGAGACTCTTAGATACTTCACCAAGTCTCTCATTTTTGCTTCATGATGAGGTTCGTCTTGAAAGGGAATCCTCATACTGCTGCAAACTATTAGTTAACCTTTGTTGTGAAAGCTTAAGTTTCCACTGGATATCATTCAAGATGCTCTCAACACTTGGCTATTCACATTTCTTCAATTTTCTCTTTTGCTTGCTATAATCCATCCGATGTTCCATATATTGCTCAAAATCTAGATGATCTTTGACCTTGTCTGGAAATGCTCTATACTCCTCATAAGCAACCATTACCTCATCAACAAATTTAGAAGCCATAATTCTGGATTTTCTGATTTTGGAACTCTGGAATTTCGTCAAACAGTTTGCAAGTAACACCTTTCAGATGGCAGACAGTTTCTCCTTGATGTTTTGTTGCATGTACTGTTATCATCTGCATAAAATATTCTAATTGCAGGCTACCGATGTCTGGGACAGTAATAGAGATGCAAAGCTTCTATACTTCAGTTCTGCAATGAACTGTAAGCTCATTTCTGAAATGAGTGTGACAAGTTGCAGTTATAACTTTACTCAACACAACAAATAGACATTTCTGCAGACATTTGACATACCATCTCCAACCTCTACTATATATTGAATACAATATTCTGCCAATGAAATTGACATGCTAGACAATGCTAAGCGGTTTTGTGAATGATGCCAACTACAATGCTAAGCAAGATAGGAAATTGAAGAATTGACTCAAGCAGTCCCCTAAATAGTTTTCTTGGGCATGAAAGTAATAACTACTGTATACAGTAGTACAGGGGCACTTACAGATTCTGAGATTCAAATACCTTCACAACATTCCTAGTCTTGATTACAACCTAATATAGAGCCCAGACTAAAGCGTCCGCTTCTACAAATCAATGACCCAGAGAGATGATAATAACTTGATTGCAACGCCCAGATTTGTCCTTCTTCAAGTATTTCCTGAGTGTTGAGGCTGCACTTGGAATTGATGTTGCTGCACCCAGGAGTGATAAGGACCTTCAGCTCCCAACAAGTTCGGCTCAGCTCCAGATTGAAACGATCTAACTCAGAGTATTCTTTGTTTAGCTGTAGGCACAATTCCAAGCAGGACCCGATAATGGCATCCAATACCTTCTTTTCCAATTTGTCTTATATCGCATAAAATATGTAGCAGCTCCCGATTAAAATGTATTTATCAAAACATTTAAATTCACCTTTAAGAATTATGTTCCAATTTTAATCGAATATTATATTTGATTCCCCACAATAAGACATGCGTTGTTCTTTCCCAGGTCTAAAGTCATTCGATGTTGCCTTGTGAGTTTGCTTCATGCGATGGCTCTCTAAATGATTTGGCGACAACATAAATAGTAGAGGTATTAGATATCGATTCAATATCAATTCCCTTATCTTATATAGATTTATCTTATCTTCATTTGCAAATACGATGAAGCTGGAGAGCAAGGAGCTCCCGATATTACAGATCCGTGTCTTCTTCTTTTAATTTGTTTAGACGCCTTGGGAACTAATGACGTCTTTCAAGAATCGCATTCATGAAAGCCACGTCTCTTCTGAATATATCGACATTCTCTTTTGATTTGGTCTCTAATTTCCTGAAAATAATATTAAGCAAGCAGCTCCCGACAGGACACAAGGGAAAGCGATTTTTTAATTTATTTTTATTCTTTCCAATCGCTCTATAGAAGCCACGCCTAGGACACAAATGAAGATTTAATTCCCTCAACTTGTCTTTAGCTTATAAACTCCTTGCGGTGGCTCCACTATATTCGATTTTACAAACTGAAAACTTCCCTTGCCACGTCCTCTCCAAATTCGTCCTGTCTGAAAGTTTGTCTTATGTCTTGACTTGGCATATAATATTTGTCCTATCCAGATTTGTCCTTATCCCACAGGAAAGACAAACGCATTTGCTCTGCATAATTTGTAGTTGCGCCTGATATGTAATTTAAGAACCACGAATTCTGTAGATTCCCCTTTGAATTGAATTTTCTTCAAATTACAAATACTTCTTCAATATAATCGATGTTTCCCTTTGCTTCACCAATTTGTCCAATGACCATTAAATTGGTGCAAATCGAACCAGTAGAACAACAATGACTTCTTTGAATATTTAATTCAAACCCTAAGTTCTGTAAATTTCTTTTTACTCTGAAAATTTATTTCCCACACAGGATGGCAGGAAACTGCTCTGATACCACTGTAGAAACCCCTGTTCTCTCTGATTTTGAAAACTGCTTGTTTTGATTGGTTTTTTTCTCGTTTTTGCATATACCATTGAAGTGCAATTTTGAAAGAAATTGCATATAAAAATTAAATAAAATACCACACGTCTACAAATGATGGAAACTGATTGATTTATTGATACCAATAGGTTTATTGATCTACTATGCTGATTACAAGCAAGATCTGATGACATGCAACTTAAAAAGCAACAATATTATTGATGTAAAAACCTGGTATTTGCAGCAGATTGTAAAACCCTTGAAAGATGTGTCCAGATCTTTGGGAATTGGCGCCTGGAAATGAAGAACCCTTCCAGATGAATTCCAAACCAAAAACCCTGAAGATGTAATCTCTGAATAAGTTCTGTGATAACCTTTGAATGAAGTTACCTCTCTGATAAGCAATAAATCAGCTGATATTTCACAGCCTCTAAACTGCAACACTGAAGATGGCTCGTTTTCCAATGCCAAAAAGACAATTGAAACCCTTGGCTTCGTTCTCTGGAAGAATACTTGATCAAAAAATCAATTTTCATAACATAATGAACTTTCTTCACAATGAAAAATACTTATATTCTCAAGAGGGTCGACTTTTCTCAAAAAAGACATCATTTAAATAAAATTGAATTTTATCTTTTTAATATTTCCAAAGTCTCGAACGCACTTTTAATTATAAATTATAATTAAAAAGTGGCCCCCTTCAATGTTGGTCGAACCCCTTCAAGAAATCACTTAAGTTATAATATTAAATAATATTATAACTTTATATTATAAGCTTCAATAATTAATATTTAATTTGACAATTAAAATATTAATATCTTTCTCAATTTACGTCCGATTAACGAACCGTCTGAAGCTGAAGAATAAGTGATTGAATTTGCACACGACCAAATCAGACTGCTAAAAATAGCAGGGGTGCTCTACTGAATGACCTTACTTACTAAAAATAGCAAGTCAGGCAAATGATGTCCGAATGACCCTGAACGAAAGCCAACTAGTAAATTCTGACAAATCCGAAGCCAAGCCAAGCTCCAACAAGACCCTCTAACCAGACATATTAGCCTACGAGGGCTAAGAATAAGCTAAATCCACCGAACTCTGATGCTCGCAAAATTGGGGACATTACAGCAGACATCTTCTAACATTTTCTAACCCATTCAACTCTCTTTCATGTCTCCACGCATTAAAGTCTTTCTTATTATCCACACCGACTTAGCTTCTGAAATGGTAAATTACTTCTTGTATTAACATAAAGAAAAGTTACAATATATAGAAGATGAAACTACTGTAGATAATAAATATATCTACCTAACTGTGTTACTGTAGCAACAGTAACGACCAAATTAATCTTACATTAACATTGACCATTAAATAATATGATAATAATAAATTGGTGTGGAGGCAGGTTTGCAGTCCTGCATCCGAAATTTGTCAAGCAAATTTCTGGCATATTTTGATTGAGAGATGAAGATGCTACCATCGGTCTGCCAAACTTCAATACCCAAACAATAATGGAGAAGCCCCAAATTTGTCATGTCAAAGGTCTAACACAAATCTTGTTTGATTGCCGCAATCAAATGTGTTGAACTACCAGTAATGATCAAATTGTCAACATAGACAACAAGAAATAGAATATCATCACTAGAGTGTTTGACATACAGATTACTGTCAGAAGGGCTGCGCTGAAAACCATGATCAACCAAGTACTGATCAATCTTGAAATACCATGCACAGGGAGCTTGTTTTAGTCCATAGAGCGCTTTCACGAGTCTACACACTTGATGTTCTTTGCTGACAACCTTGAAACCAGGAGGCTGCATCATGTAGACTTCTTCCTGCAAATCACCGTTGAGGAAGACACTCTTGACGTCCATCTGATGAACTGTCCAACCAAATTGGGCTGCAATAGCGAGAAGAAGATGAATGGTGCTCATCTTGGCAGTAGGAGCGAAGGTCTCCTCATAGTCAATGCCCTCCCACTGTGTGAATCCCCGAGCAACTAATCTGGCTTTGTACTTATCCAAAGTACCATCTGCATGATACTTCACCTTGTAAACCCATTTGCAGCTGATAGGTTTCTTCCTAGGAGGAAGATCAGAAAGAACCCAGGTGTGATTTTCCATAAGACTATGATATTCTGTTTGCATAGCCTGTTCCCACTCTGGAATTCCTTTAGCCTCTGAATATGTATGAGGCTTGTAGATGCTGTGGATATTGGCCATAAGAGCGAAGTTGACTGTGGACTGTTGCTTGCTCTTGCTACGAGTTGATCAGCCCTCAATGAGTTCATCATAATGAAGATTGCCGATTGTCTTGGCCCACCACTTATGCCGACGAGTAGAAGTAGCAACATCTGGAATAGGAGTAACAACATCTCCTAGGATATCTGGAACAAGGTCATCTGGAGGTGAGTCTTGAGGAAAGTTAGGTGGTGCGAAATCATGATCAGTAGACTCCTCATCTTCAGAGTCAGAATGCTCAAAAGCCCTCCCATCATGGGAACCAAGAGGAAGACGAACACCCTCATCAGGAACCTTCATAGGCTGATCCGCAGGACTTGTTGTAGGAACAAAGGGACCAGTAGTCTCATCAATCACAACATCACGGCTGAATATAAGACGATCTGTTTCCACATCAACCAACCTGTAGGCTTTGTGATTGTCGCTGTAGCCAGTAAACATAAGTTTCTGGCTCTTGGAGTCCAACTTGGCACGCTTGGCGTCTGGAATCCATACATGAGCGGTAGAACCGAAGACTTTCAGATGGCCCACCTTAGGCTTGCGTCCTGACTAGGCTTCTTCAAGAGTCATCTTCTTAACGGCCTGTGTAGGTGACCGATTCAGGAGGTAGCAGTGTAGACTGCTTCAGCCTAGTATTTCTTGGTACATTTTTGTTCTCGAGCATAGAACGAGCCATTTCGGTAATGGTTCGATTCTTGCGTTCAACGACACCATTCTGTTGAGGGGTGTAGGGTGTGGTAAGTTGGCGCTTAATGCCGTGTGCAGCACAAAAAGTAGAGAAGTCAGTTGAACAAAACTCCCCCCCATTATCTGACCTTAGAGTAACAATGTGAGAACCCGATTCTTTCTCAACTAAGGCTTTGAACTGCTGAAATGTGCTGAACACATCTGACTTTTGTTTCAAAAAATACACCCACATTTTGCGACTGAAATCATCAACAAACAATAAAAAGTACCTGGACCCAGTAACAGAAGGAGTATTCATTGGTCCACATACATCAGCGTGAACCAATTGAAGTACCTTGGAGGCTCACCAAGAATCACCATCCGAGAATGGTGTTCGGTGCTGCTTGCCAGCTTGATAGGCTCCACAAACTCCATGATTTTTAGTTTGGATCTCTGGTAGACCAGCAACAAGACCCTCCCGAGATAAGCGGGAGAGGTAGTGGACATTCAAGTGCCTAACGCTGATGCCAAAGTTTGCTGATGGTTGTACTTGAGCTGCGAGGCGTGCTCCTGAGAATCACCAGAATCAGCAAGTCGATACAGACCATGATCCTCAAGTCCCATCGCAATTGTTGTACGAGTCTCCCTATCAACGATGCTGCAGGTGGATGAACTGAAAACAACATCTAACTGGGGAGAATGCCGCATGATTTGACTGACGGAGAGGAGATTATGTTCCATGCTTGGAACATAGTAGACATCAAGAAAGAGCAAATTTCTTCCTCCTGAGTGAATTTGGACAGTGCCCTTACTAGCAACTGTGTACTCTTCTCCTCCTCCGAAAATGACAGAATCTGAGAAGGGTTCGAACTTTGTGAACCAATCCCGACGATGCGTAAAATGTCGTGAAGCACCTGAATCGATATACTAGGCAGAAGAATGTACGGGATCTGCAGTTCTCTTGGCCATAAATGCATAGAATGCAAACTCTTTTTGCTCAGTGTGCTCGGTGACATGTGCCTTCTGTTGAGATCCTCCCTGCTTCTTTTGTTCAGAAGCCATCCGAGTGCGACACTCAACCCTAATGTGACCGTATTTGTGGCAATAATTGCATTGAACATTCTTCTTCTTCTTGCTGTCCTGTGAAGAACCAGAGCCTTTCGGATGAGAAGACTGAGCCTTCCCTTTGTTCTTATTAGAAGATTTGGCAGAGAATGCTTGTTCTATGGAGGAGGAATTGGTACTGCTTCCAAACTACTGTCTCCAACGATCTTGTTGTAGAAGCTTGTTACACAAGTTTGGAAACTTCAAGTCAATGTTTGTTGAGGTAATATTGAGCGTCTCAATGAAATGCTCGTAAGACTTTGGCAAACTCTTAAGAGTAATGACGACCATGTCCTCTTCCTCCATTTTTCGTCCAATGGCTTCTAGCTGGTCATGAATCTCCTTGATCTTTGTCAGATGCTCTTGAAGAGTGGTGTGCTTCTCGTCCATCATTATTGAAAAAAGCATGTTCTTAAGAAAAAATGCACGACTCTTATCTGACGTTTCACTGAGATCCTTCAGGGTTGTCCATACCTCAGCAGTTGTTTTGCCTGACGACACTTGCGGCAATTGATCGTCAGTGACGGAAAGCTTGATGAGCATGACGGCTTCTCGGTTGCGTTCATCCCATTTGTCCTGATCCTTTCTGGCTACAGTGGGTCGAGGTGAGTGCCCCAAGACGACCTGATCGAGAGAACGATATTTAAAGATCGTTAACATGCGCTGCTTCCAGGTGTTGTAATTCTTCCCGTTGAACTTCTGGCTACTTTCGAGCATTATGTTCGTGAGAGATGCCATCACGTACCTCGCGGTCAAACTGGTGAAGGCAAGATAATGCAAAGAAAACATAAATACATAAACCCGAACACGGATTTTGAGGTTTACTGAAAACCCAGAAAAGATAAATAAAAACCCAGGATGGAAGAATACCATGAAAATTTTGACAACACAAATTTTGAGGCACGGAAAACGAGGTACCCAAAAAAATCTAGTGACAACCTAGTTGAGATCTCGCAAAACCCAAAAGGAATCTGCAATCAGAAAAAAATTTCGATTTCAAACTGAGGCACAAATTTCGAGGCACAGAAAACGAGGTACCCAGAAAATTTGAAGACCGACCCAGTTGAGATCTTGAAAAACTAGAAGGAATCTACAAACGAAAAAATTTTCCGCCTTCAAACAGAGGGTCAAAACCCTAGACGAACTTGCAGAAACCCTAGGCCGCCATTGAAGGCCAAAAAAATTGCAGAAAACAGCTCGAATCTGCATGAAAATTTGGCAAAAGAGATGCCAAACCCTAGGCGACTAAGTTGCAGGAAGGGGCGACCACGATTTTGCTAAAAAAACCACCCAAAATTAGGCAAAAACGTGAAAAAACGCAATTTCACAGAAAAACGCGATTTTCAGATCTGAAATCCCATAAAAATGTAGATGTTTTTCACCCAGAAATGCGTGCAAACAGAGATAAAAGCGCCAGGAGTAGGAGAAAACGCGTCTTCAGAAAAAACGTGATTTTCAGCCACGAAAATTGACGACGAGCCACAAAGAAGACACATAGCCGACACGGCTAGGGCACAGGCATTTTCAGAAACCCTAACAGAAAAAAAATTTGAATTACAGAGCCATGAATTTTTTTATTTTTTTTGAAACCCTAGAGCCGTTTTTGAGGCCCAGAAACCCTAGCACAGGAAAAATTCGGATTATGATTTTTTTTATAATGCCCACGAATTTTTTAGGGTTTGTTTTTCTGCTCTGATACCATGAAATGGTAAATCACTTCTTATATTAACATAAAGAAAAGTTACAATATATAGAAGATGAAACTACTGTAGATAATAAATATATCTACCTAACTGTGTTACTGTAGCAACAGTAACGACCAATCTAATCTTACATTAACATTGACCATTAAATAATATGATAATAATAAATTATTCTAACAGCTTCTTCAAGTATAGATTTCCATTGCTCATTCTTTGTACGCGATCCTCTTTAATCAATCGCGCATTAGGGGAATCTTCAACCACAATGGCTACCATTCATTCATGCCTTTTAGATTCCATGGGCTTCTTCGAATAGATTTTTGCAGTTTGATAACAAGATTCTCATTGAGCAAATAATGATCTTCATTATTGTTTTGAATTTGCTTTTTCTTGTTGGTCTTTTGTATCCTATATCTTAGTTGTTCAATTAAGATTTGTAGTTGTTCATCTTGCTAATTGTTTGCCTTTCATTTAAATACGAGCTTTAACTTGACGTAAATAACCTTAGCGTGTTGTTTGTTAGAATTATCTAGCCTTTATTTCCCAACATTTCGTTCTAGGGAGAATCCTCATAGATGAAGTGTTTGTGTTTAGTGCTTCTTTATGGTCCTTTGGTTGTATAGGTTTATATGAATGTGTGTTTGTGTTACCATAAAGATTGGTTGTACTAGCCCTGACCACACTAAGTATTGAGACATGGAGGGTTGGACATTGAAAGGAGAGCCAATTGATTCATTATTTTGGTGCATTTGCAAAGATCCCTCAACTTGGCCATTAGAAAAATCACAAAGACCACCTTAAAGCACATGCTAATTTTTTTTCTTTTAAATGTATTATAAGTCAACTAGTATTTTACTTGAACATGTCCATTAAGTGCATCCTTAAGCTATAACTAAACATCACACATGCTCAAATGGAACCATAGTGCCATACACGAGATATACCAATAATGTAAAAAGTATGCTATGTACATATATCAAAGTGTTAACATTCGTAAACCAAGTAAATAGTTTCTCATAATCATAATCATGTTTAGTGTAGATAAATAGTAGAATTACAATGCCCCCGCAACATATAAGCATCATATCAATGCCCTAGCTTGACATGTAACATGGCATATGTCCTTAGTCAACAAATCGACAAATCCAATCAATAATGTGCAATCACATGCAACATTCTTAAAGCATTCTATTCTATGACTTAGTTGTACATGAGCTAGCTCAATAAATTGTGTACTTGGTTATTATCCAAATGCAACTATCTACTTATAGTCTTACATTCATAGTTTACAATGTAATGATCATATAAATTATGAGCATATCTTATCCTAGATTGTGAGCATACTTTCTATCCTAAAATTAAGGAATACACACCCATTTTTCTATATGTAAATCTAAATGTGTCTTTTTGTAATTAGTCTTAAATTGAAGAACCCCTAAGTTACTAATGTATTGATCTAGTTCACCTAGGCATTCTTTGCTGAAGGGCCTAACTACATATCCGTGTCCATGGAATCAAGATCATATGTGGTTCTCTCAATATGCTTGCATGTTAATTAGGCTTGATAATGTATAATTATAACTTCAAGATGTATTCAACACTTTTTTATTTTCCTATCAAATTTAGACATTTATGTTCCATGGTGTTTTAGGGATAGGGATGGTGGGATGACAATTTGGGGGCCATATTTTGGGGCTGGTAATATAAAAATGCATAAATATTTATTTATTAATAATATAATAATATATGTTTAAACATTCATATAATAATACATCAAATTCCATATTAAACTAAATCATATTTAAACATAACTTAGGGTACTTGTATTTAAATTAATTTAAAGTCTAATAGATTCATGATAAGAATGAAATAGATAATGTTGTTGGGATTGGATTCAAAGCCAGATTGAATGGTTTTCTCAAGTTCTCTCTAATTCTTGAATCCAAAATACTCTTTAAATTTTGGTAACTTGGGCTTTCAATAAAGCGAACCACACAAGGTAACTAGAATGACTAAAACGATTGCATTTGTTGGAGTTCAAAGGGTTGGCCAAATTGAATAGTTTCCTCGTGTTTGCTCGAATTCTCAAATCCAAAACAATCTTTAAAAGTTTTGGTAACTTGGGTTCTCGATAAAGCGAACCAAGCGAGGCAACTTGAATGGATAAAACAATTGTGTCTATTAGATGTAAAGGAAGAAAACATACCATAATAAAACCCAAAGGCAAAGGAGGATATAGTTCTTCACCCCATAAAAACAACAAAGGTTTCGAGACTTAACTAAACATATTGCAACATGAGTTGACATCCATTGCATGACACCTTTTGTTGCGATGTTGATATTGAGAGATCAAGAGTGAAGGTTCATACATATACTTTGTTATGTTGGAACAATTGGTTGTGACCCCCTATTGATATAGTCAAATGAAAATTGATTTTTTTTCAAATAGGAGGAAAAAAAATGATTTTTATTTGCATCAAGAATTGACAAATGTTCCCTTTACATTTCACCTTTTTAGTTCACATCATGGGGATGTTTTGGCACTCTGGAAAAAATTAGGGATGGCTACATCACGGGGATTTTTTGGCATTTTGGAAAAGAATAGAGATGGCTAGGGGATGTCCCTTGCTATCCCACCATCTTTGAAACACCATTGGGGCCAGGGCCATGTCCTTGTGGAACATAGGAAAAAGTTAATTATTGAACTATTGTGAAGTTTTTATTAGTATTCAATTGCGTAGGTTTTGAGTCAAACTCATTGACTCATATTTCATGAATAGTGGTTCCCATGAACCCATCTCTTTTGAGCATGAATGTTTCACTTAGCACTCATTGCATCTAGGTGATGTTCACAATGGTGGAGCATTGGGACATCTTAGGAGGCTACCCTTCTCAATACTACTTTGACTCAAGTGTGCTTAACCATGGATTTTTCCCCCAAGATCAAGTCCACTTAGCTTGCTACGCCATTTGCAAAACCTTCAACAAGTGATGTGCTTTAAGAACCATTCATTATAGAGCTTCTTTGGCTCTTACATTGAAAATTAGGTGGTATTTTTCATAGTGTGTCGAATTATGAAGTTTTTATTAAGATTCAACCATGTAGGTCTTGAGTCAAACTCGTTTCCCTATATTTCATGAGTAATGGTTCACATGAACCTATTACAAAATCGATGTTGTATTAAACAGAGGAATGAAAGTTCCTTAAATAGATTACAAGAGACAATGTTTCTAAAAGAAACAATTGTTAACAAGAGACAAAGTTAGAAAAAGAGAGATGACCATTAACAACACAAATAAAAAGATATTATTCTAATACCCTCCCTTAATGGTCATCATTCTAACTATCCAGAGATAACAGAGAAGGGTGCCCCCTTCTACTCAGAACGCTGCTGCAACAAAAGACGAGCCTGCCATGACTCTGCAACTTGAGATAAGTCTGCTACCAGCCCTCCTAGAAATTGCAGAACTTCTGGAAATAACAACACCAATCGTCCAACCTGATGTTGGAGAACTGTCCCTCCCTATAACTAGAGACACCAATAACAACTGCTACGATTTTGAGGAAAAATTGACAAACCCTCCAAACTTTTGCAAATTAGCATGACACCCCAGAATAGACTGCAAAAAGCCAGATGTGTAGATGTTCGCCCCAGCAACTCCAAGTGCGACCAAGAAACTGGCTACAACAAACCACAATTTTTGAGGAAAAAATCGCCAAACTGAAGATTACAAATCATCGTTTTTTCAAGAAAAACGGTAAAAACCAAATACTAGAGAGCCCTCCCGAACGACAAAAACCGTGACTAGGGTATACAGGAGAAAAACTCTTAATTTTTGAGGAGAAAATTATAAACCCTCCGAAAATTTTAAAACCTAGAAGACATCTTTTTTTTCTTTATGGGACAAAAAAATATTTAAAAACCCAGAACATTGATTGTTGGCTTAAAAAACAGTGGGTTTGGAACCCTAGCCAAAAAAAAAAATTGCACAAAAATTGAGGCATGGAAAATGATGCACCAGAAAAATTTGAGACCATCCCAGAAAAACTCTTGAAAAACCCACAAGGAATTTGCAATTGAATTTATTTTTCGGATTTGAAACAAAGGGTCAAAACCCTAGCCGAAAATGTAGAAACCCTAGGGGGCCATGAAGAAACCAGAAATTTCTAAAAAAAAAGCTTCAAAATCTCCAGAATATCATGGCTAACAGAGGCACGAATCACGTCCACAACAAACTGAAAATCATGAAAAAAAAAACACACCAAAATTGTGCCCAAAAGGTTGCACAAAAAACACCTTCAAAAGAGTGAAAAACGCGCCTGCAAAGTCTTCAGCGTGGACTTTTATTTTCGCGTCTTGACGAGCTTAGAGATTCCACACAAGAGCCATTGAATTGCAGAGATGCGGGCAAAAATGCGTACATGAACTAAGAAACCGCGTGCCCAATCCTAGGTAAAACACGAGCAACAAAGCGGGTTCCTTTAGAAAAATAATTGCGGCCAAAGAAGGAGAAACGTGTGCAGAAGATGTGCTTGAAAACGTACACCTAGATGAAACACGACCCCAAAAATTCGTAGCCAGAAACAGGTAAAAAATCGCAGCTTTAGAACACGAGAAAGCCCACGATTTTACAGAGTGAAGGTTGATTTTTAAGTGAGAAAATACTCACAAAAAAAAAAAACTTAAACAAAGACCCTCAATTTTCTTTAGGAACAAACCTGCGATTTTCAGACAAATTGATCTTCAAACACGAGAGCCATGAATTTTGAAAAGAAAATCCCTCATAGCCTTTGAAATTTTTTCCAAAGAAGACTCGAGAAATTTTTAATTCACAAACGGAAAAATCTATAAACGATTTTTATGAATTAAAAATTCTTATTTTCTCTTATGGCTCTAACACCATGTTACAAAATTGATGTTGTTGTATTAGATAGAGGAACAAAAGTTCCTTAAATAGATTGCAAGAGATGATGTTTCTAAAAGAAACAATCGTTAACAAGAGACGAAGTTAGAAAAAGCGAGGTGACCATTAACAACACAAATAGAAAGATATTATTCTAATAGAACCCATCTCTCATGAGCATGGATGGTCCACTTAGCACTCATCGCATCTAGATGATGCTCATAGGGGTGAAGCATTGAGATTTCTTGAGAGGTCAACCATCCCAATATTACTTTGGCTCAAGTGTGCTTAACTATGGAGGTCACCCATCTCTCATGACCGTCACCTAGATGTAATGAGTGCTAAGATGATCATTCATTCTCATGAGAGATGGGTTTGTGTGAACTACTATTGACAAAATATGGGTCAATGAGTTTGACTCGAAAACCTATGCAATTGAATCTTGATAAAATCTTCATAATTTAACATAGTGTAATGGATGAGCCAAAGGCTCTATAATGAATGGTTCATAAGGCACACATTTGCTTAAGGTTTTGCAAATGGGGTGGCAAGCTAAGTGGGTTTGATTTTGAGGGAAAACTACACGGACAAGCATGCTTGAGTCAAAGTAGTTTTGGGATGGGTGACCTCCTAGGAAGTCCTAATGCTTCACCCTTGTGAGCACCAACTAGATGCATGAATGCTAAGTGAACCATTCATATTCATGAGAGATGGCTTTATGTCAACCACAACTCATGAAATATGGATCAATGAGTTTGACTCAAAACCTTGCTTAATAAGAAGTAAACCTTAACCAATGATTAACCCTTTATTAGTCCTAGGTACTTGAACATAATATAAATATTAACACTAGAACTAGTGATAAAGGTCAAAACACCCTTTAATATAATGCTAACGTTACGTTGTGCCTAGGCACACAACTTTTGCTCCCCTTAAAGAACTTTGTCTCCAAAGCTAGAAAAAACCACGTGCTCAACTTAGACTAGGAATGGTGACTTATTGTGATGTAGTGACATAATTTCTTTTTAGGCGATGCTTTACCTTCAAGTTGTGTAAATGTCAATAATGGAACTTGTGACCACTAAGTCACAAAATATAGCTCAAATAGACATACCAAACAATTCAATTTAACAAAACTCACTAATGGGAATTGGGGAGTTTTTTATATATTTGGTATACAGTTTCCTTATATCTTTGACATGTTTTTCAATATGGCGGTAATTTCGAATGCTTGCCAAAGATTTATTTATAGGCAATCCTTCCATTTGATATTCAAAATTCAAATTCAAATACTGGATTGTTATACTTTGGAGTGCTTTCGCCTCTTTCCAATTATGCCTTCAGCCTCCAAAATTATCTTGGCTTCCCCACCTGTATCCTTCCATTTGATATTCAAAATTCAAATTCAAATATTGGATTGTTATACTTTGGTTTGCTTTCACCTCATTTCTGATTATGCCTTAAGCCTCCAAAATTATCTTGCCTTCCTTGCCTGTATCTGAAGTATTTCTTTGTGGAATTACATGGGATCCTACCTGCTTTAGACATAAAACATGGAAGACATTGTGAATCTTGCTTGTGTCAGGATGTTGAGTGTATACACCGCCTCACAGACCTTACACTAAATCTTGTATGGTCCATAGTATTGGGGCTGAAACTCTTGCTTTCCCTTTTGCTTCATTGTCATTTGCTTTACTGGTTTCCTTCTGCTTTGCCTTATGTTGGCCTGTTTTCTGCTTCATCTGGTTTTGAGTTATGGACCAATTGTGCTCTTAACTGTCTAAATATGCATTGCATCTCCTCTTTTGTCCATCTCCCAAATCAAAATCATGCTTTAAATATGGTCATCTTTATGGCAGAATGATACATGGTTTGTACTATTGTTCAACAAAATGTAACCATTCCAATCACCAATTTGCTTGTTACCTGCATACTAGAGTACCCTTTTAGGGATTTATCCTCTACCCTTATTTGCCCATCAATTTGTGGATGTTAGACCATACTCATGTTGAATGTCACCCCCACTAATTGAAATGGATTGCCCATCAGTTTGTGGATGATAGATCATTCTCATGTTGAATGTCACAGCTACTAATTGAAATGGATCTTGCCAAAAATTGCTTTGGTAGATATGGTACCGGTCATAATTGCGCTTTAAATCATGTTCAAAATATAACATCCAATCTTAGGACCGTTGAACCATGTCTTTGTCATAGGAATGAAATGAGTAGATTTTTTCAACTGATCTACCACAACAAATATTTCAACCTATCTTTGAATCTTGGCAGGCCTATTTTGAAGTCTATGGAGACACTTGCCCACTTCTAATTTTGAATATTCATTTGCCTGCAAAAGACTTGGGGATGGGATGCTTTCAACTTTATCTGGCTGGCAGGTGTCATGCTCAGTGAGAAGAAATTGAAGGTGATGTTTTTGCAGGTTTTATAGAAACCTATTTAATGACCTGCCCTGTTCTGAGAACAATTTTTTTTCGATTTTACCTATCCAACTGCTTAGGCATTTCATCAAACAGTTAGAATCAAGTTGTTCCAGATTTGTTTCTAATTTACTCCCATGTGAACTATTGTTATGCACTCCAAGCACATACAAACCTCTTCCTCAATATCAGATTACAGAGCAATGCATAATCACTGATTTGAAAGATATAAGTATAGTTCATACAAAAAGTGATGCAAGAGCAATCTTCGAGAAAATAACATATGATTAATATAATTCTAATGCTGCACAGAAATCAGAATATTTAAAAGCATAACAGAAGTTCAATTCTGCACCTTGTATAATTGCACTCAAAAACCCTACACAGCTAGTTGATTACAATCTGTCCCAGTCCAGACAGCTTCACGATTCTCCGTGCCTAGCAATGTATGGTGCTAGCATAAGGCTCAACTGTGTATATATTTGCTTCTTAATTCTTTCCCTTGTACTGCAAATGTGAATGATTTTCTTTAATATCTACAACCCCTTTCCATGAATAAGAGATTTCCATTGGGAATGACACGGCATCTAATATAGAAAAATTTATGACCTGCTTCTCCCACCTTGACTCTTCTTGACTGCCTTGTAAGCTGCTTGTCTGCTAGCATGGGTGCCGACTTATGATTTAAATGACTACTCAATATTCGCACAACTATAGTATATCGGCTCCTTCAATTCATATTCGAGACTTGAATTTAACTGCCCATATCCTTTAATTTCATCGACTCCTTGCATCATTTCAACTTCCAATAAAGTCTTTTAATATTGTATTTCACTGCAAGCTTCCAAGATGACCATTTGAGTCTTCAATATTAAATAACCTGACTCTCAAGGAGAATACGATAACTATATAGACTTCAAACTTTGAACCTCCTCAATATTGCGCTAAAGCTAGCATTAAACTGCAAATGAATAGAGGTACTAATTTTACCGATTCTTATTTCTCCTGTAGCTTCCCTGGCAGCGGCGGCTTCATAACAATATATTGGTTTCTTTCTTGACTCATCTTATTGTCATTTTCCCACTTGTTCTCTCTTTAGAAACCTGAAGCTGAAACGCCAATTCCTTTGTGATTTGGCTCCTTACAAGAATGATATGAGTTCCTTAATCCTCTGTAATTTACCTTCACTGCTAAATGCACGATTTCTGGATGCCACGATAACCACAAATACTTAATATATTGTGTCATGTCTCTCTCACCAATATTAGCAATTAACCGTTTGTTAATGAAGTGACTCAAGTCTTAAGGAATTGTGTGCTAATAGCAAGCTCATTAACAAATGGTTAATTGCTAATGATTAATTGTAAATCACTTGGATATCATAAAAACAAAAGAACAAACTTATGAAGGAATTTGCTGGATACATCTTGAAATGTAGCAAGTTAATTGCGAAGACTGAAAGTTGCAACCTAGAATTGGTAGTGAGTGTGAGTATGAAAATAAGCGGAATTGTCAATTTATTCAACTTCGTGAATTTCCTGGAAAACTTAAAATTTTCACTATGGTGTTAGATCTCAAAGGGTCAATATTACAATTGTACAATAATTGATAAGCCTCAAATGAAAGCCAAAATAAAGAGTTGGTCGAAACCTAAAGCTACCTTGGACAATAGGCTTACCCTCAAAAACACATCATTTTAGTGAGATATTAGGTCCAAGACAATTGGAGACATAGAGTATTGGGTGGTTTCTGTTTCTGCTTCTAGATGTTCCCTAAAATTCTGGTTGCAAATGGGTGGATGCCTGGAATCCTGCTGATCTAGGGCGAACAGCTACATGTCTGGATGGTAGTCCCTCAAAACTAGTATGAATGAAATCTTTTGTCCCTATATTTTCATTTCATTTTTTATTTAACTTTTTATTCTCTGGTTTGCTTTAGTCATGGTGTTTATATTGAAATGGAAAATGTATTTATAAGTTGGCTTATGCTTAAGTCTTGCAAATGTCCAGTTGTAAGTTTCAAGGTTGATTTTCACCTCAAATGTTTTGTGGAGGTGAATTTTATAACCATGTCCATGTTGTTGTTTTACTGTTATATCAAGTTTCAACACCAATATCAACAGATTCCTTGTCTTTGGCCATGTGACATCCACAGATTATTATTGCAGGGAACTCCTTTTCAATTCTCAACCTGAAGGATGTTTGATTTTCATATCATTATATAGTTGACATTTCAGCTAATGAAGCATACCCTTTACTTCATAGTTTGGATACCTTATAATAGCTGCGTAATTATGTATTGCATTGTAAAGTATATAATTTTTATATGCTTGTATGGACATTTCTTTAATTTTCTGTAATATTTGAGGGGCAATTCTTATCATTCTCTGAAACTTACCCACCATTTTCCTGTCCCCTACTCCAGGGGACTTGTCTATCTTGCCATAAAAGAGGCAAAAGTCAGTCATAAATGTTCCATAATTGTACAAAAACAAAGACATCATGCTTCTTAGGATTATCCCAAGTTCCCAACAGGGAGTTGGTTTGCTGCTTACGGTTTACCCTTGTCATTTCTAAATATGGAGCATGTAGTGTGCTGATGTCATTCTAGGGAGCACTGCATTTTGGGATGTTGGTATATCATCCTGTGTAGGGCAGTACTTGAGAGGTTGGCCCCTTAATGTGATCCTAGTCTGTGCTGTACTGAAGGAAATTGGCTTTTTGATATCCCAATGAGGCTTTAAAGTGTTGCTACAAGAATTGCCGGCTATGTAAGAACTAAGAACACCCCTTGATTTTTTTGTTTGTTTTCCAAATGATTTCCCAAGCAATAACTCAAGCAAAGACATAGATAATGCAGATATAAATGAACATAAGCATTGAAAGATTAACGTCATTAGAGACTTAGCCATTAGTTTTTAAGATAAGATGATTTCATTCATTTTCAGAACTGCTGTTACAAATATGAGCACTCAAATCTTGTTAAATTTAGTGATCAGATAAGTGCACAGAAAATTAATTCAAAAACAGACACTATAACACAGCAGATACCCTGGGAAAACCCTTCACTTAAGGGAGAAAAACCCAGCAACAGAAGATCCCATTTATATATATAAATAGAGGCAACAGTTCTCGTTACAATGAGATCAATAACAAGGCCAATCCTGCAGCACCTATAGAAGATACAGAAGCAGATAATAATCTGCACCTGACAGTATCCAATTCTGTCCTTGATGAATTCACACTGCTCTTAGAAGAATTCGCACTGCCCTTAGAAGAATTCACACTTGTATAAATGAATAATTGAACTTGCTTGAATTCGATCTGCCTTGTATAGAATTCACACCCAGAATGTGTACAGAATTCGCGCCAAATAATGTGTATAGAATTCACACCAAAGATGATATACTGATGTGTAACGAATGAACTGAACTGAATGTCAAACAACAAAGTTTCATTGAATATATATACATCACGAATGGAAGAGACATGTCTTTCCAAGAAACATGTCGGCCTAAACAAAAGTCGTGCCTCCTCCATAAAAATCGAGTTTCTTCCAGGTCGGCCTTCAATAACAAATATAGCTCTTTATTATTTGCACCTCTTCATTAATCATTATGTCGGCTTGAATAAACAAATTGCGCCTCTACATAAAGAGGTCGGCCCAAGGAGATAATCGCGTCTCATTAAGAATCGAGTAAATATTGTTTATGACGTGACTTCATTTAATCGCATATAATAATAATTAAATAGATGAAGTCTATATTTAATTATTATCCTCATAATATGTATATGTTGGAAGAATACGACTGCAGCTGTATTAAACATCAACACTCCCTCTCAGCTAGGGAGAATACTTCCAGCTGCACAAGGCAAGTCACCTCAACATGATGTTAGAAATCGCCTTAATACGATATCCACCATAAAAGCAACAACCACACTATGGTTTGTTCAAGTGTTCATCACTTGCGTGATGTTGTCACCTCAACGTGACATTCACAAGTACAAGATATGTCATGGAGTCTCACACATGACATCCACCATGACTCAAGCTCAGAGGGTGGAAACAAGGGCTTACACCTCAAATTCTTCCGTCTCAGAAGAAAATGCTTTAACAAGGACTTGCACCTCAAATTCTTTCGTCTCAGATGAAAATGTATTAACAAGGACTTGCACCTCAAATTCTTCCGTCTTAGAAGAAAATGTATTAACAAGGACTTGCACCTCAAATTCTTTCGTCTCAGAAGAAAATGTATTAACAAGGACTTGCACCTCAAATTCTTCCTTCTCAGAAGAAAATGTATTAACAAGGACTTGCACCTCAAATTCTTCCGTCTTAGAAGAAAATGTATTAACAAGGCTACACTGATACTGAGACTCTTACTCAGTCAAGGCTGAATTCTCCATCATACCAAGCTTATCTCGGAAGTATTCAGACTTTATCCTAGCGAGAGGCTTGGTGAGAATATCTGCCGTCTGCTCATCAATGCTGATGTACCTTAACTATACAACCTTCCTCAGTGCCATATCTCTGATATAGTGGTACTTAATCCCAACATGCTTGGTTCTGTCATGAAACACAAAATTGACATAAAGCTTCACACAACTCTGATTATCACAATGAATGATAGTAGGCTCCATTGATTGTCCAAACAATCCTGCAAGGAGCTTACAAAGCCACACTGCTTCCTCAGTTGCCATACAAGCTGCTATATACTCGGCCTCTGTTGTACTCAATGCTAAGGATGACTGCTTCCTGCTGCACCAGGAAATCATAGCAGAACCCAAACTGAAGCAACAACCAGAGGTGCTTTTCCGATCTGTGACACAACCTGCCCAATCAGAATCAGTGAAACCATGTAACTCCAAGTCTGCATCTGAAGTATATCTCAACCCATATCCAACTGTGCCAAGCAAGTATCTCAGGTTATGTTTAGCTGCAACAAGATGTATCTGTCTCGGATCACACATAAACTGGCTAAGTGCACTCACTGCATAGCAAGTATCAGGTCTAGTGTTAACTAGATACATCAAGGATCCAATCAGCTGTCTGTACAATGTAGGATCCACCAAATCTGAACTAGCTGCAGCCTCCTTCAATTTATGTAGATTGGTCTCCATAGGTGTAGACATGGATTTGCAATCCATCATGCCAAATCTCTTTAAGTATATCAATGGTGTACTTCCCTTGACTTAGAATCATTCCATCTGGTTTTTGCTAGACTTCTAAGCCAAGGAAGTAATGCATGAGCCCAAGGTCCTTCATCTCAAATTCAGAAGTCAATTCCTTCTTACATTCAAGAATCAGGTGATCTTCTCTAGTAAGGATTAGATCGTCAACATATAAAACCAAAATCAATGCATCACCATTGATTACCTTGAAGTAGAGATTTGAATCAGCATCATTCTTCAAGAAACCCAAGCTTGATAGGTACCGATCAATCCTTTCGTACCATGCATGAGGAGCCTGCTTAAGACCATATAAAGCCTTCTTCAGCTTGCAAACATGAGACTCCTTCCCATGAATCTCAAATCCATCAGGTTGCTCTATATAAACCTTTTCCTCAATCACTCCATTGAGAAGGGTTGTCTTCACGTCCATCTGGTGAATCTTCCATCCTCTAGATGCAGCAATGGCAATGATGGTTCTGACAGAAGTATAGCGAGCAACAGGAGAAACATAATCAACTCCCTCTTTTTGTGAAAACCCATGAGCTACAGATCTTGCTTAGTACTTTTCAATGCTCCCATCTGCATCTTTAAGTACTTACATCAATCCTCTGATCTCATCGTTTGCAACGCTTGCTTTAGAGAAATGGATTCCTGTGCACACCTCTGGTACTATAGAGAGTTCAAGGTAGACCTCCTCGACCTCAGCAGATCATTTTGTTCTGAATAGGTTTGCAGAGCTACCAATATCAAATCTAGATGACAATCTTTGAGCAATTATGATCTCAACAATTGAAGGGATCCTCTAAGGATTTAGCACCTAGCCTTGCAATACAGTAATCTTCACTTCTTCTCAGTGAGTTACAAAACTCCCTCTTGATCCCTGCTTCAGAGATTGCAAGGAAGACTCTTGGAAGTGAACTCCCTCAAACTACCAGCTCAGTCTCATGGCTGCAAGTTGTGACTCCACGCTTGATCATTTCTTTGGTTGGCATGACTTCCTCATAAGATGCCTCAAGCTTTTCATCGCTAAGCAATCTCTCATCCCCTTCATGCTTCTAGTTGTTCACAAGGCATTTTAGAGAGAGAGATTACTAACAGTTTATAACTATCAAAGAAATATCAAGACTAGAATCATACAAGGTTTACTATATCAGGTTGTAGCATGAACACATAAGAATTTATAAAATTAAAACATGAATAAATAAATCAGCCTAGAGAAATATATCAAAAAATCAGAATGAAGGGCTAAAGAAACTTATCTTTATATAATTTTGATATAACTTCTTTCTTCCATCTTTTACTCCTCTCGAGAGTGCCAAGCTCAGTACAACAAGAAAAAGTCTGAATAACTACAGATTTCTTGAATGCATTATGCAGTTAGCATGTAGAACCAACTCTCTCCAAGAGTTCAAGGCTCTATCACAGATCATGCATTAGAGAATGATATCGATGTGATCAATCACCATCAAACTTTCAATTCTCTTTTTATTTCAGAGTCACACTAAAAAAATATTCACAACCAACATGAAAAGACTAATAAATGAAGTCTTCAAAGGATCTTACGTTAGTGAACACAATTCAAGAGAAACCACTATCTCTAATTACAAGATCCAAATAAAAAAATATAACTTAACAAACAAGGATTACTTATCTCTTTAAATATTCTGACGGATGCAAGATACGCTACTCTTGAGCACAGATCAGCACGCAACCTTTACGGTTTGAACACAGGCCCTTTGCAAGGTTAAATTTGAACATAGTCTTTGACCGTTCAAATTTACAATGCACTTCGTTTCCAGCTGCAATCCACCAGATTATGAAATAGATGTAGAGATGGATAAGATCATCACTCATACACTTTATCAGATCTGCACAACTCAGCAGACTGAGTTTCACATAAAAAAAAATATAAACAACAAAAAAAAAACAAATACTTATCTTGTTGATTTTATTTCTTCGTATTATCATCTTCGCTCAATGATGTATGTTTAAGGCTCCCACGACATAAATAGAAATAATCTCTGAGTCATTTGAATTACGCCTTCTCTTAAGGACAAAACATCTCTTGAAGATCCAACTCAGATCTTCCAAGTTACCCCATGACACGAATGTACCAGTAACCAACTTCACCAGTCATGCCGCAATGACTTCCCAGAGTTCATCGTGCAGCTGGTACTAGCTTCACTTCAACAGAATTAAATGCTTGACCATGGAACAATATCTTTAACGCCTCTGCACTCTAAATTTAGAAGTCCTGAAAGCAATGATTGAAACTCCGCGGCCATAAAAAAAGAAACACTTTACAGCGAATGCACGCCAGGCATGCAAGCTGAAAGAAATTACGACCATTAGGCTTATCGCGATAGATGACACATCTAAGCTTCCTTCACGTTTTCCTGTGACTTCTAGCTTTCCTTGAGCTCTAAGCGATATAGGGTGAGAGATGCCTATGGCGTGAGCTAGTGGCTCCAACACAATAAATTGCTCAAATGGCTTCTTCCTTGAGGATGCTCCTTGCTCGAAGACCTGGAGCAGATTGCAAGAGGTTTCCATCTCTGGTGATCAAAGAAACATGCAACTAATCTGACATGATGAGAAGACTTTCGACACTAAATTCAATCTGACCAAGATCTCCTTAAACCCGCTCTGATACCATGTTAAATTTAGTGATCAGATAAGTGCACAGAAAATTAATTCAAAAACAGACACTATAACACAGCAGATACCCTGGGAAAACCCTTCACTTAAGGGAGAAAAACCCAGCAACAAAAGATCTCATTTATATATATAAATAGAGGCAACAGTTCTCTTTACAATGAGACCAATAACAAGGCCAATCCTGCAGCACCTATAGAAGATACAGAAGCAGATAATAATCTGCACCTGACAGTATCCAATTCTGTCCTTGATGAATTCACACTGCTCTTAGAAGAATTCGCACTGCCCTTAGAAGAATTCGCACTTGTATAAATGAATAATCGAACTTGCTTGAATTCGATCTGCCTTGTATAGAATTCACACCCAGAATGTGTATAGAATTCGCGCCAAATAATGTGTATAGAATTCACACCAAAGATGATATACTGATGTGTAACGAATGAACTGAACTGAATGTCAAACAACAAAGTTTCATTGAATATATATACATCACGAATGGAAGAGACATGTCTTTCCAAGAAACATGTCGGCCTAAACAAAAGTCGCGCCGCCTCCATAAAAATCGAGTTTCTTCCAGGTCGGCCTTCAATAACAAATAAGCTCTTTATTATTTGCACCTCTTCATTAATCATTATGTCGGCTTGAATAAACAAATCGCACCTCTACATAAAGAGGTCGGCCCAAGGAGATAATCGCGTCTCATTAAGAATCGAGTAAATATTGTTTATGACGTGACTTCATTTAATCGCATATAATAATAATTAAATAGATGAAGTCTATATTTAATTATTATCCTCATAATATGTATATGCTGGAAGAATACGACTGCAGCTGTATTAAACATCAACAAATCTGACTTCAATCATCTAAAGATTCTTCTTTACGCTTAGGCGCCTCCCTCAAGATGATTTGCAGCCTCTAACATACCCAGGAAACTAAACCATCACTCAATGACCTCCCCCTGTAACTGTATGGCCTGGCTAGGGAGGGGCAATTTGCATTTAAAATTCAAATTAGTATTTTTACCTTCTAAAACACCTGTAATGGGGTCGCTCAGGCCAGCAAATTCTCTGGTAAAGTACCCAAAATCACCTTGTCCACTGTTTGTTCTATTTGAGCAAAAAGGAAGGTACAGCCTGTGGTAGAAGTAGTGTGACCAGGCTTGGAATAATCTTCAAGCTATCAATTAAAACACTTCAAAATGCATCAAACACACCAAAATTTGCACTTCATAATACCTTGAATATCTTCATTACTGTAAACTCCAATCTGCAAACTTCATGCAAACCATAGAAGCAAAAATCCTTAAAAAATCCTCAGGGTTGTTGATTTTTTCCCCGATTTTTTGCAGACCGTTGACTGGCAAAAAATCATTGAAAATTGCGATTTAAATCGCAAAAAAATCAATATAAATCACCCTAACTTTCGCATTAAAAAACCCTAAATTTGGCGCGTTTTCTGCTATAAATGAGGGTCGTGATAAGTTAAGGGTGACCACCATTGACTCTGCAGTCTGCCCTACATACATGCGCAGACAGGTTGCTTTCTGCTTTGAACTTTAAGATTGCAGTCTTGTCAATATGCCCTAAAATAAAGTAAACCACAGTAAAATAATGCAAGGGATTACTTATTAATCAAAATAAGCAATTCCAGCCATTTTCACTAGTCGTGCCTGTGTAAGGTGACCTTATAAATGGTTATAGCATTTACCACCTCCATGCCAAGAAAACTTCAAAAGCTATGTTTGATGACCAAGTTAGTCAAAACTATACATATGAAACCTGCACAAAGAATGAGCAGTCTCCACCAAATCAGTCCAAATTGTAAATAACTTTATTGTATTGTTTTAAGTTCATTATCTGTTTAGATGGTAGGTGATAGGCTTGACTCTATTGCCCTCAGATAAAATATTGACTGAATTTTTCCCAGAGGTTTTGAAGTCCTCATATGGCCCAAGTTTGTACCAAGGTCCCCCGAAAAAACCATTTGCGATACCTATACAAAAATCAATGATCATACTAGTTTGTCTCTCTTTATGTCATAGATTAATCATCATTTAAATGTCAAGTCAAATCAATTATAGTCTTCCACCTGTCAGGTTGCAGGTTTATCATGTTTTGGTCTAGCTTTTTAGCTCACTCTTGCAAAATGTCCAAGGTTGTACTATTCCAAAATGAAAAACGATGAGGTTTCTCATTGATGATGACTGCAGCAATGAAATGAAAGTATGTAAATGTCTAATACTAAATCTTTAACCTGCATAGCATATAGGCACTTTAATTTACGTAGAGAATATTAAAAATAATTTCACTTCATGTTCAAAACTTGTAAAATAGCTCTTGAAGGATTTCAATCCCGCACCCATTTTTATGTCAAACATGCAGATTATGTCTGTAATTCAAAGACATCATTTTGCAAGCTTGAAATTAGAGATAGTGCATTACCCTGAATTCAGACTCCATTCTTTGATTGCAAGCTTGCACAGCTTAAGAGTAGCTGCCTAAGATTTTAACCATTCTCTTGGAATGGTAATGCACTGTCTCTAATTTCAAGCTTGCACAGCTTTAAAGAGTATCTGCCTAAGATTTTAACCCTTAGCAAATCCTTTATTTTATCACACTTACTTTTTCATCCTCCACTTTATTTCATTCATGTCATTGCCTTCTCAAAACTTTTGGTCACTTGTATCACTTATGACTCCTTCATACACTAACATTTTTCACTTTCCTTAGATGTCATTTCTGCAAAGATTTTACATTACAATTGATTCCATATCTCACATATACACTACTCTATTGTATGAGGTGCTCCAACTGATCTTTCATTCACAACCTAAGAAAGAAACAGATGCCTTTAAGCTCAACAAACATAAACTTGATAAACAACATGCAAGCTTTCTACAATTCATGGGTTAAAATCTCTATTTTATTTGCTCTCTATATATGCTATGGAAATGACCTTAAATTTCAAAACATAGTAGCATTTGTCTCTTTTTCTACAATTTTTTACCTTTTTTTTTTCAAATCCAAAATTTTCCTAATTTTTCAAAAAATCCCTAACTTTTGGTTTGCTGATTTTTTCCCCAAACGATTTTTGCTGCTACGATGCAAACAATGGTGATTCCTGAGGTAGGATCAATCCTAACCAGCTAGGGATCGTCTCTCAGATACAAAACCAGTAAATTGATGAGGGTTTCTGTCCTCTATCAAACCTTGGAAGAAATTTTCAGTTCACTCCAGCAGCATTTCGTTATGTGTGCGATTTTGAATGAATGAGATGAGAGCTGAAAACCCCAATATATAGAGTTTGGAGGGAAAAGGCCCCATTTAAAATTTCAAATATTTTATTTTTTCCCTCAAAGGCCCCTTTTTAATTTTAAAATATTTTAAAGTCCCAAACACATTTGCCTAGGTGTTCAACTTGGGGAAAATAACTTTTTAAACTTTATAATATTTAACACTAAAGTAATATTTAAACATTATGTTATGACTTTAGTGTAAATTTTAAAATATTTTCAAACACTTTACGAAAAGCACCAATGAGGCATCCGAATTGGAAACTAATCGCACCAAGAAGGTACTGATGACAAGGGAAGATGTCAGGTGCCAAAATGGGCACTTACTAAAAAATAAAAATAGCAGTGTTCTTCAAGAAATGTGGAGAACAACCTAGATGGCCAAAAATGCAACAAATAACATCACCACCATCTTGAATACCAAAAAGAATGCCAACACACCATTGGACGTTGAGAAAAACCACCACCGAGCTCTCCAAGAACCTTGGAGTCCCCTAACCACCTCTAATTAGCCTTCATGAACTCTCGAATAGGCTAACTGATGCAATAGCTGATTCGGCTTGAAAAGAGGACATTACAAGCAACTTGGCAAACTCATTGAGTCTTGAGGTGATCTTGCACTGCTGAAGTATAGGGACTCATTGCTGAGTCTTGACGAGTCTGACCAGACTTACAAAACATGCCAAGTCCCGATGCGCAGACTCAACTAGCGAAATCACTCTGAAAACATTAAAATAAAAAAAAAAAAAAAAACTAAAACCTTGTACCCTAAAACTACATACCCTAAAGCAAACTCATTGGAGGAAGTTGAAAAGCAGCTCAAATATTTAAATCACGATCTTCCATTTATGTGTCCAGAAGTAGAATACTTTGTGATTCTTAGTGTCATAAAGCAGAATACTTTGTGATTCTTACTGTCTAGATCATTTTGCTTTAGCTTTTGGTGGAAGACATGATAGCATTCCAAGACTTATACCGTGTGCAAAGGATAGATAAAAGGGGATCAATGCATGGTAAGTATCTTTTCCATTATACCATGTGGCAGTGCTTCCTCCCCATCACTTTCCATTATTTATTCAGCCATTTCCTTCTAGTACCTGAATTCCCAGAAGATAGTTCACAATACATAATATAGTTCACAATGTCTCTCATATTGCAAGCTTCTTACCCATGGTTTTCAATAGTACCATGGTTTTCTATGGGTTTTACACATAGTTGCCAGGAGATCAATTCTAGTATTGGTATGGGAAACTGGTACTAGTACCGTACGTTTATTTTTGAAAAACAGGAGACACCATTTTTTTAATATAATTTAATAATAATAAATTTGCTAAATTAAAACTGAAAATATTATAACATTGAACTTTCAAAACAAGAACACTGGTAAAGTTTGACATTAAATCTAAAGTTTGATTGTTGGTGGGAATGGAGTGCTGCGGAGCGGGGAGCGGGAATGGGTGCAGAAGCGCTGGTTTGAATTTTGAGGGTGTTGAGGAGGATGAAGATGCAGATTCTAAAGACGACGATGGTGGTTTGGTGGTCGTTGGAATTGTGTTTTCCCCTCTAGTGTGTTCGGTGCAGTGGTGGGGTGTGTTCTTTGTGGTCTGGCGGGTTCTTTCTTGTCAGTCTCTGGTGTTGTGTGGTGCTTGCGAGCCTGTTGGGTCTGTGTTTGTGCTGAGGTTTTTCTTGTTGCTTCCTGGCTTCTTGGGTTTGGTTGCTCTTCCTGTTGTGTCTCTGGTGGCGTTCTTGGTGGTTGTCCTATTTGCTGTGGGGCTGATGTCTCTTTGCCCTTTGCTTTTCGTGTTTTGCTTTGAGGGATGCACTCTTTTTCTCTAGCTGTGCTTTGGTGAGTGTTGTGGTCTTTGTTTTGCTGTCTCTGGCCTTTCCTTTTTGGCGTGGATGTCCCGCTCTTCTGTGCTTTGGTTTTCTCTTTATGCTTGTCTTTTGCTTAGGGGGGGTCCTTTGTTTTTCCTGTGGGGCTTGGGTTTCTGCATCTGCTGTGCGTTGGGTTTGGGTTTTAGGCTCTTTCTGGAGCATCCTTCTGGATGCTTTTCGTTGTGGTGTTCAGTGGTTGGTGTTTTGTGGGTGATCTTCTCTTTGGAAGATCATTGGTTTGCTCATGGCCTGGTCTTCTTCTTTAGCTGAGCCCAAATTTTGTAATTATGCTATAGAGTTATTGCTCCCCTATGATGGTGCCTCTTGTGGTCTATGGGACCACTTCTTTTCAACTTGAAGTGCTTAGTAGATACCTTCAAAGATTATATTGAATGCATTTATCATCATTCATCAACTATTGAGTCATAAGAGCTATATCAATTGTGTGAGTATTTACTATTATCTTTTTTGTACAAGAATTGAGTATTATGTTTTAATGATCAGATTAATGCACAGAAATTAAATTCAAATCAGACACAAAACACAGCAGATACCCTGGGAAAACCCTCCTCTTGAGGGAGAAAAACCTAGCAACAAAAGATCTCTCTTATATAAGAATAATGGCGACAATTCTCTTTACAATGAGGCCAATCACAAGGCCAATGAACAACACATATGCTAGATGCAACAACAGAATAATATCAGCCCTTCCTTGAATTACAAACTCTGCCCTTAAGAAATTCGCAATTCTGTACTTGAAGAAATTCGCACTTATGCTCTTGAAGAAATTCGCCCCTTAATGAGAGAATGAATCGAACTTGCTTGATAATAGAAAGGATGGAAATGACCTTGTATAAATACCCAATGAGAGAGAGGTCGCACCTCTTCATGTACAAGGTCGGCCAAAATAGAGAAATATAATTACAATTAAAATATGCGAATTACAAGGAAGGTCGGCCCTTTTAGAAATTACATTGTTGCCAAGTGAAGCACGCCTTCACATTAAATATCACATATAAATAAATAGCCGATAGGCTATATTAATTTATGTCTTCATTCGTGGCTGGAAGGATGAACCATAAGCTGCCATAACATTAACACTCCCTCTCAGCTAGGGAGAGAACTTCCAGCTACACAAGACATATCACCTCAACGCGATGTCTACCACATTGGCTACAACCGAATGTGAAAAGAAGAATATCACCTCAACGTGATATTAGATATCACCTCAACACGATATCAACCATAATGGCTACAACCATACTATGGTAAGTACAAGTGTTCATCACTTGTGTGATGTTGTCACCTCAACGTGACATTAGATATCGCCTCAACACGATATCAACCATAATGGCTACAACCATACTATGGTAAGTACAAGTGTTCATCACTTGCGTGATGTTGTCACCTCAACGTGACTTTCACCATGACTCTCTCAGAGGGTGAAACACAAGTACAACATATGCCATGGAGTCACATGACATCCACCATGACTTAGCTCAAAGGGTGGAAACAAGGGCTTTCACCTCAAATTCCTTCGTCTCAGAGGAAAATGCATTAACAAGGGCTTGCACCTCAAATTTATCTCAAAGAAGAACTCATTATCAAGGATTACTGATATTGATTATCATAATGAATGATAGTAGGCTCCATTGATTGTCCAGACAATCTTGCAAGGAGCTTACGAAGCCACACTGCTTCTCGAGCTGCCACACAAGCTGCAATAAACTCGGCCCTTGCTGTACTCAGTGCCACTGAAGATTGCTTCCTGCTACACCAGGAAGTCATCGCAGACCTCAACTGAAACAACATCTAGAGGTGCTCTTCCGGTCGGCAACACAACCATCTTCTTTAGGTTCAGTAGACTCCCTCTGAATATTTAAGTGCTTGCTTCTGACCTCATTGTCCAAGATTGCCTGCAATGCTTGCCTTAGATAAATGTTTTCCAGTGCACACCTCTGGTACTGTAGAGAGTTCAAGGTAGACCTCCTCGACCTCATATCAGATCACTCTATTCTGAATAGGTTTGCGGAGCTACCAATATCAAATCCAAATGACAGTCTTTGAGCAATTCTGATCTCAGCAGCTGAAGGGATCCTCTAAGGATTTAGCACCTAGCCTTGCAATACAGTAATCTTCACTTCTTCTCAATGAGTTACAAAACTCCCTCTTGATCCCTGCTTCAGAGATTGCAAAGAAGACTTCTGGAAGTGAACTCCCTCTAACCACCAGCTTAGTTCCATGGCTGCAAGTTGTGACTTCACGCTTGATCATTTCTTTGGTTGTCATGGCTTCCTCATAAGATGCCTCAAGCTTTTCATCGCTAAGCAATCTCTCATCACCTTCCTGCTTCTAGCTGTTCACAAAGCATTTTAGAGAGAGATTACTAATAGTTTACAACTATCCAAAGAAATATCAAGACTAGAATCATACAAGGTTTACTATCTCAGGTTACAGCATGAACACATTAGAATTTATGAATAATATTAAAACATGAATAAATAAATCAGCCTAAATAGAAATTTATCAAAAGATCAGAATGAAGGGCTAAAGAAACTTATCTTTATATAATTTTGATATAACTCTTTCTTCCATCTTTTACTCCTCTCGAGAGTGCCAAACTCAGCACAACAAAAAAAACAATCTGCACAACTACAAATTTCTTGAATGCATTATGCGGATAGCATGTAGAACCAACTCTCTCCAAGAGTTCAAGGCTCTATCACGGATCATGCATTAGAGAATGATATCAATGTGACCAATCACCATCAAACTTTCAATTCTCTTTTTATTTCAGAGTCACACTCAGAAATCTTCACAACCAACATGAAAAGACTAGCAATAAATGAAGTCTTCAAAGAATCTTACACTAGTAAACATAATTCAAGAGAAACCACTATCTCTCTTTACTAATTCCAAGATCCAAATAAAAGATATAACTTAACAAACAAAGGATACTTATCTCTCTAAATATTCTGATGGATGCAAGATACATTGCTCTTGAGCACAGATCAACACACAACCTTCACGGCTTAAACACAGGCCCATGACTTAGAATAGAAATTCCCTAGAATCCTTCTGAGGAGAGAACTTATTCATATCCGCAAATGAAGCATGCTGATTAGGCCTGGTTGGACAATCTTTTGCATAGTGACCAAACTCATCACAACGAAAGCATTGGACTTGGGAGAGGTCCCACTTCTTCTTGAATGCGGGAGCACCATTTGACCCTTTATCTCTATTCCTCTTGAAGTATCTTTTCTTTCCTCTTTTTCCTTTCTTCTCCGATGATTGAGCGGAAAGAACATGAATATCTTCATTTGTAGAGTTTCGACCAATACCTCTCGTAGCCAATCTCAACTCCTCTTGAATACAGTCTACCCTCAATCGATCAAACTTGGGAAGTTTCGATCTCGCATTGACTCCTTGAATGTAAGACTCCCAAGATGAAGGAAGACCATTAAGAGCTAGCATGGTCAAATCCTTGTCATCAACAATATGACCAATGGTAGAGAGTTGATCTCTCAATTCGGAAATTTTCATGAAGTAGGTGATGACAAATTCTCCTTCTGCCGTCTTAACATGATGAAGTTGTTGCTTCAAGGCAAGTGCCCGGCTGGTGTTGTTGATTTCATACATTTCCTCCAAAGTTTTGAACATATCCCTTGCTGTCTTCAACTTGGAGACAATCGGCACAATATGGTCTTTGACGGAATCAACCAACAACTTCTTCGCCTTGATGTCTTTCTTCCTCCATTGCAACTTCTCTTCTTCCTCTTTAGGTTTGGGAACTTTGGTCTCCACAAACTCTGCCAAATCATTCTCCTCCAATGTGAGCATGATTCTAAACCTCCATGATGTAAAGTTGGAAGCTCCCTCGAGTCTATCCTCGATCTTCAATCCGATCACCATCTTGATTGATGTAGAGATAGACAAAGAATTAAGACAAAGAGAAAAGAGTATCGCTGTAAATCTGATCACGATCTTCTCAAACCCGCTCTGATACCATGTTATGTTTTAATGATCAGATTAATGCACAGAAATTAAATTCAAATCAGACACAATAACACAGCAGATACCCTGGGAAAACCCTCCTCTTGAGGGAGAAAAACCCAACAACAAAAGATCTCTCTTATATAAGAATAATGGCAACAATTCTCTTTACAATGAGGCCAATCACAAGGCCAATGAACAACACATATGCCAGATGCAATAACAGAATAATATCAGCCCTTCCTTGAATTACAAACTCTGCCCTTAAGAAATTCGCAATTCTGTACTTGAAGAAATTCGCACTTATGCTCTTGAAGAAATTTGAGCCTTAATGAGAGAATGAATCGAACTTGCTTGATAATAGACAGGATGGAAATGACCTTGTATAAATACCCAATGAGAGAGAGGTCGCACCTCTTCATGTACAAGGTCGGCCAAAATAGAGAAATATAATTACAATTAAAATATGCGAATTACAAGGAAGGTCGGCCCTTTTAGAAATTACATTGTTGCCAAGTGAAGCACCCCTTAACATTAAATATCACATATAAATAAATAGCCGATAGGCTATATTAATTTATGTCTTCATTCGTGGCTGGAAGGATGAACCCGAAGCTGCCATAACATTAACATTGAGCTGTAACACCAGCGGTGTCTTGTGAGTCTCCTATTCATGATAGAGTGAGCTAATGAACATCCAACAAGCAATACTTTATGATTTCTTTGCCATTGCAGAGTTCTTTATTAAATTTGTGAGGCAGTTCAAACTTCTTTGATGATGAATGCGATTTTTACGTGTCTTTGGAAATTTGGTTGTTTTGTAGCCACATTTAACTTGTAATTGTTGGAGTTCTAGTATTGTTTTCCTTAACCTTCAATTGTTTCATCTCTCTCCAACCAAATTCAATTTTAATTGTTTCATCTCTCTCCTATTCATGATAGAGTGAGCTAATGAACATCCAACAAGCAATACTTTATGATTTCTTTGCCATTGCAGAGTTCTTTATTAAATTTGTGAGGCAGTTCAAACTTCTTTGATGATGAATGCGATTTTTACGTGTCTTTGGAAATTTGGTTGTTTTGTAGCCACATTTAACTTGTAATTGTTGGAGTTCTAGTATTGTTTTCCTTAACCTTCAATTGTTTCATCTCTCTCCAACCAAATTCAATTTTAATTGTTTCATCTCTCTCCTATTCATGATAGAGTGAGCTAATGAACATCCAACAAGCAATACTTTATGATTTATTTGCCATTGCAGAGGTCTTTATTGAATTTGTGAGGCAGTTCAAACTTCTTTGATGATGAATGCGATTTTTATGTGTCTTTGGAAATTTGGTTGTTTTGTAGCCACATTTAACTTGTAATTGTTGGAGTTCTAGTATTGTTTTTCTTAACCTTCAATTGTTTCATCTCTCTCCAACCAGATTCAATTTTAATCATAATTAGCAGGTTCAAAAAATTTGATTTGTTTGAGAGGTCCGGAAATCAAGAGTTTTCAAAAAGGATTCAGAGAAATTTTTGCAGCAATTGAAAAATCCAGACCAAATGAGATAAGTCTATCCAGCCCAAGAAATGTGTCTTATCAGACGTGTACCAAATCTGGCTGGATTTGGTAACTGGACTTTAACAGCTCTGATGGACTCAAGCTTGCATGCTCATTCCAATCTTCAAGCTTTAACTTGCATTGTCTAATAATTAATAGGTAATGGGAATCCCCTATTTAAAATTGGTTGTTGCTTGTCCTCGATTTGAGTGTGGAGAACAGCAAGTTAAAAATATTTAAGAATCAAAGGCAATTTATCGAGCCTCAACTTAAAGTTGCGATGCCACCAGTATCTAGTTTGAAAGCTTTAACTCTATGAAAACATGTATAAGATTCTTTTGGTCTGCATGTTTTCTTCTGTACTGGGACTAAGTTCATTAAACGAGACATTGTTTCGTTATTAAACAAGACATTGTCAAAACGAAACAAAGGTAAGTGTCATGTTATTGTTGCTGTTCTAGAGTAAGGGCGAGTGAAGGATCACTTGAAGTTCAAGGAGCACAAGCTTGGAATGTTTTTGGTACCTGAGAAAAAACTCCATGTGGGAGAACTGTATGGCTACAGTAGCAGGAGCACTTAATCTCACGAGCAGGCACATTAGTGGCTTGCAGCTACCTGCATGAGCATGTCAAGGAAATGGAAGCTTGATTGGATAATGTTAATGATTGCAGCCTGTTGATCTCAATAAATTTTCTTAATAAGAGAGCACTTTCCTATTGTGCTGTCCAGGAATGTCATCTGGAAGCTATTTGGTGCCTTAAATTCTTTTCATTCATGCATGAAAACAGAAATTCTGAGAGGAGAATAGATTGTGAGTGGACGCTGTTGAAGGAGCTAGAATTAAACTGCATATCATCTTGTGGATTGTGTGTGGTACAGCGTGAATCTTAGGACTTGTAGAGCTGATGTTATTGTGGTTTCTTGCTTCTCATCTTGTAAAACATGGAAGCAACAAATTAATTTTAGATTGCAAAAGAGGCACAAAAATTATCATTCGAGATTCAATATTTTAGTTCTTGTTTTGCTAGGAAAGAGAATAATTTCTGCTAGAACAATGGTTCTATTGTAGAGCAAGATGCAATTTGGTACATGTAAGGACATGTAATTCATCCTTTATATCCTTAACGATAGGATACCATGCATTGTCTGTATTTTGTAATGATTGACGGTAGTCTGTTTGCAAGATTAATCTGTTAGTATTTTGCAAGTTGTGTGATTGTGAAAGATTTGTTTTCAACAGGAGGCGACTTTTCAACATGATTAATGAACTTCCAACAATATTTGAGGTTGTAACTGGGATGGCAAAACGACCAGTGAAAGAAAAATCTACTGGTACAAACAGCAGTAGTAAAAGCAAGGCAGGGGGAAAGATGGTGAGTGTTTCAAATCTGTCATCGAAAGAATAACTATCAACCTCATTAAGTGATTTTTATTTTAGGCATACATTTTTGATACCCTGCAATTTTATTTAGTTGTTTGAGAATTTCTAAAATATCTCAATATTTTTATTTTAGCCAGTTGTTTTTCTTTTCAACAGAGAGCATCTGAAGTTCAGATGAAAATGTTGAAGACACCACCGCCTAAGGATGAGGATGATGAAGATGATGAAGAGGATGAAGACGAGCATGGAGATACCCTATGTGGTGCTTGTGGAGAAAATTATGCATCTGATGAGTTTTGGATCTGTTGTGATATTTGTGAGAAATGGTTCCATGGTAAATGTGTGAAGATTACTCCAGCCAGAGCTGAACATATCAAACAGTATAAATGCCCATCCTGCACCAGCAATAAAAGGGCTCGGAGTTGAAGATGAAGAAAGTGTTTTTCTTTTTAGTGTCTTAGTCAAGAGTGGTAAACCCTTGATGGTTTCAGAAGAATGGTGATTGCAAGCCAAGTGTTTGTGTGCATTGTAGCAGTTTGAAGGAAATTTCCTCAGGTGGCTGCAAATGAAACCATTCGAGGAAAAAGTGTTATATATAGCCTCTGTATGAATAGTGGTCAGCTCTTTGTGTGTGATGTTTCATTCTTAGTTTTTTCTTCCTGTGTTTTATGGTTAATTACATGCAAATGCTGTAATATTTTTTCAGTCTGATACTGTATAATAGCTATTTTACTGAATGCCTAAACGGAGTTCATGGTGCATGTGTTTAGTCTATAATTTTGTGTACACCCACACTTGACACATGTAGCATGTTGATTTCTTGCATGTTAAATATATTAGGAAATAATGTTTTGAATTACAGTTGGCCAAGTTATGGTGTATAAAAGGCGCATTTAAGATTGTGAGTGTGGATTAAGCTGTGTTTTATCTAAACCTTATAAGAAATAATTATAATCTGTTCAGAGTAAATTATCTTCAATACCTTTGTGTAGGTTTTGGGATTTTTATTTCATGTTCGGCTGTGCAGGGTTCC
Organism: Sequoia sempervirens; assembly: GCA_007258455.2. Lineage (NCBI taxonomy): Eukaryota > Viridiplantae > Streptophyta > Pinopsida > Cupressales > Cupressaceae > Sequoia > Sequoia sempervirens. The sequence continues at coordinate 14,545 of VDFB02119966.1, read as the reverse complement.
GGATTCAATCATCATGTCTAATGATCTTCATTCAAATTATATAACGTTCTTTGGGCTTAATATACTGAATTTTGAGTTTTTTGTTTTGTTTAAATTTATAAATAAATGTTAAATTGGGGCTTCTTGGGCATGGCATGGCTATATACGTTTCCATTTGTTGTCTTATTGGTTTTGGTTCATCGTAGTTTGAGCTCGTTGCTCTGGTTTTGAAAATGCTTATGTGGATTTATCATGAATCTTTTTATATGGGGATTTTCATTTTGAATTAACTAGTTTCATTTCTTTCTGATTCCAGTGACCCCTTCAACCTGTACAGTGTTGAAGCCTTCCGGCTAACAAAATCTCACTGAGCCTTATGTGCGAAAGATAAACATTTAAAAATTATTAATTTTTATGAGAACATCTAGAATGTACAAAATCACATGATCTACTATGATCACTCTACTAGTATGCTTAGCCAGATACGTCTTTTCTAGAATGACTGATAACTGTAAATGGGTTAAATCTATCTAAATCACCTCAAGTTCGAAGATATGTTGATTCCTGAATTCAGTTAGCATGTATATGACTGTTTTTCATTTGAATTATGGCAAGTTCCATAAATAATAATCATGCTTCTACTATGAACTCTGTATGCATCTACACCACAGCCTGTGCATTTGCAGATGTTGTACATTGGACACTTAGTGAATGCTAAGATTCAGGTGTTGTAATGATGGGATAGGTTGAACTTGTAAATAGTCGCATTCATGTTCTCTCTTAACACGATTTGTAGTTTTTCAATGTTCATGCAGCTTGTGCAAGAGGCATTCTGAATTGAATAGTTGAGAGTTCACAAACAATTGGTAAAAGTAAAAATACAGAATCCATGAAAGCAAACGTTATTATCGTTAGATGCATTAAAAATGATGTTAGTTTTGAGACACGCTAGTGATGTGGGCAAGATTGTGAAGACCGGGGATGAATTTGCAGTTGTTCGTCAACTACTCCAATTGCTTCCTTACAGTACTGATGTTACTCTAAAATGGTTGCAGGTGGAGTTCTCTTACAAATGTGTGCCAGGAGAAACAACTACCTCTCAACAAGAGGAATTGGTGGAAAGCTAAGATGCATGAAATAAGTAAAGAAGCCCTAGACACATTCTGTATGGTCCAATGTCAATAGTATTGTATATGGTCAGTATCCTTGTGGATGGCGATATGGGCTCTAGCTTTCTTTTGTTGACAATGTTCAGTAATATGGGCTCTAGCTTTCTGTTGTTGACAATGGTCAGTAATATAGGCCTTAGCTTTATAGATGTAATTGCATGTAGCGCAAAAAAATTCCAATTTGAGTCGTGTGAATACAATGGAAATATAAACGCCGCCAATGCGTTTCCAAAGTGCTGATTACAGGCACAATAACGCCACAGCAATTTTGAAAGTAAGGCTCTTACAAAAATATAATTGTTTTGAAAAATATAAAATGATTTCGTGGAGGATGTCAAGATGAATATCAGCAGACGAGGAAATTGCCATAAAAATTAAAATTCCTTTTATAAACATAAGTCTGTAAAGAAAATAAATGATTTTCTTTAATTAAGAAAAGGGCTAGTTTTAAATAAATATATTTAATCAATCAATAATTAATTCAAATAATGAAGGTGGAATTGATAACTGAAGTAAATAAAGAATTGAAATGAATTAAATGTGATACTTAACTTGATATTTGATGATAGAAAAATTATGTTGAACCAATTCGCTGAAGTTATGGATCTTTAGGGTTGATAAAATGAAGATCTCTAATTTTAAAAACTAACTTGTTTTCTCAGTTTTGACTTACATGTGTGGGCTTGAACTTCCACATGGACCAGATTGATGCTTGTGGATCTAATGTGGTAGAATGTGGGATTCAGAGATTAACTTGTCTCAATTTCAAATGTCTTTTTGGTGTACAATCAATAAGTGTTCACAAGCATTTTGAAGAATCTATCAAATTGTAAGGATTATGTTTTCTTTAGATTTCTATCATATTGCCTTTACAACTTTGAGCAAAATAATTGAGGATAATAGACAAACTACAAGATCTAGGATCATGTCATAAGTAGACAAATGCAAACTATATTCTCTTTTAAGCTCTTAGATTTAGATATATTTTCACTTTCTTACGTTTTAGATAATTTCAAAATAAGTGGATGAATGCTTTTACAATAACAACCAAGCATATAAATTAATATAAGGCATGCTATGTTGGTTCATGATGACTAGTGAAATAGTAGGCAAGTTAGGAATTTGAATTTTGTAATTTAAAAGTGAAGGGTAAAGACCCACAATTGCATATGTGAATTGGGGCAAGTTTACACATGCAAATCTAATTTAGGATGGTAGATAATGAATCTAAGATTTAAAAATTTAACTTTGATAATTTGTGATAAAAATGATCAAATATAAGATGTTATGAGTCAATTTTATATTTAATTATACTATTTTTAAACATATTATATTTATTACATTCTCATCAGAACAAACTAAAAACATTTAAAAAATATAAATTTACAATTTTCATCATCACCAATATATTAATAGATAAATATAAGATTTATTATTGTACATAACAAAGAGGAAGGGGACCTTAAATTATAATGGGGCTAATCTCACAAGTGCACACAATAATAACTCTGAATTAGATTGGCAACTCAAAAGTATTAAGTTGTAGGGACAAAAAATATCTCATTAAATGAAATGGAAAGTTAATTCCATGGTAAAAAATTGGTGATAAGTGGTTTATCATATGTTAAAGGTCACTAATTTATTATAAAAAATAATTTTGATATTTTAATGTATATTATTTTTTTGAGGTTTATTTTTAGATTATTTTTATACTTGATGGTAGAAAAATATAAAATAAAATTAACAGTGAGATTAGAAATTTTATTTAATATTTAAATTTTTTTTTTTTTAACAAAATTTAAATATTAAAAGTGTAATGAGTTGTTTTTTTAATAAATGTATGGTTTATAGGAAAAATGAATATTAAAAATCACCTTTCAATAAAAATCGAGTTGTTTTTAAAAATTAGTTTTATGTTATAAGGTTATGACTAGATATAGATGACTCATAAAATAGAAATCATGTTTTAGAAACATACAAATAATTATGGTTGGTTAGCTATTATATTCGCTTTACATAGTTTTCTTCTAAAATGCTTTTAGGTTTTAGGATGAAATCTGAAGCAATTCATCCTAGATCTAGGTTTAACATTGCTTTGTTTACCATTGTTAACTTAAGCATTCAATTTTGCATCATAAAAGGCATAAAAATTCAAAAAATTGCATATCATATTGCATCATAGGTTGCAATAGGGTTAATTTTAGTCATTATAGCTCAGATCTACATTCAATTGCACTTACAAATATGTACTAGGTCATTTCAATTTGAAATTGAATTTAAAATTGTTCATTGCATTCATTTAGGCATCTTTCATATAACTCAAAAAGTGAAAAAAAAGTGCATTGTTTTGTTCAAAATTGCATCAATATCATCAATTTTAGATTTTGGCATCTTAGAATCAATCAATTGTCACATCTTAGATCTAGAAATTGCATTTACAATTGTCTTTTATTGCTTGAAAATTTTGTAAATTGTTGCACACTTGTAGTTTGAGTTACATAATCATGAATTGAGCAAATTTTGGAAAAATATTCAATGTCAAACCCGTTTGCACATAGACTTGAGATCCTTAAACAATATAACAAACTCAAAATTTGAAATTTTCAAGAACCTGTACAAGACATAGACGTCTGAGGTGACCTAGTCTTGCCAAATTGAGCCCAAATTCACTATGTAGAATCTTGTCTTTGTTCTTTGCCCAAATCTGGGATCAATTTCTAAATGTCAGTCCTATTACTGTCTGTTTTGCTAAAAACATTGCTATCTTGATCCATAGAACATAAATAACATCGTGTTCTCATTGCAAAAATATTGTGTTGTTATAATTCATGTTCTATTGTTTGATCTTGTTAAGAATTTAAAGGGATTTTTGTTACAAGCATGTCAAAATGAGTTTATTTCTCTTTTGTTATTTTTCATTGATCCCTCTCCCACTAACTCTCATATGTGTGAGATTAGATAGGTGCAAGAGAATTCAATCATTGACAATCATGTTTGTTCTTCTCCTGATATCTCACTTACTTGTGAAGAAGATATCTATGTGTTAGAAGCTCCAATCATTGAGTGTCATGAGATTCTTGTTTGTTTCTCTCTCAATACATCTCCTACTTGGGAAGATATTGTTGGACAAGAGGATGAAGTCATTAATACATTTGTTTCAAAAGATAACGAGATGGATTGCATAGATGAAGATGTTAAGGTGACATTAGATCCCTTATCAATAGAAATAGTTAATTTCATTGAGCTTATGAATGCACAATTGACTCCTTTAATTATTGGACCTCCTAAAAGTCCTCTAATTATTGGACCCCCTAAATAACCTCTCATTATAGGACCTCCTAAACCTCATGGTCATATCCTAAATTTTGTAAAACAACTCACAAGCAATCATGTGTCCAAGCAATCAAGTTATCATATTGTTGCTCATAAATATAACACTAGAAACAATAAGCAAGCAAAAAAAATGCCAACATTCATCCAAGTACCTCACCCATACCTCCCACCTGCACCTAATATTTTGTAGCGTAGTGGCAAAGAATATGATCTTGTTGAGCAACTTTGTAACACTCCTGCTAAGATCTTGTGGGATTTGATTCAAACATCACTTGTTTATCATGGCATGCTTCAAAATGCCTTACAAAAAGTTGTTGTCCCTCCTAGTGTGCAACCAAATGATGTGGAAGCTTTACTTGAGAGCATGAACTCAGCTAGTGTGGATATTGTCTTTCATCAAAGTGAATTACCCCCTTTAGAAATGCAAAAAAAAATGATTCCTTGATGATAATGGTTGTTATTAACAAGACTTGGATTAAGCATACCCTTATTGACAATGGTTCAGGGCTTAATGTTTGTAGTGTTAATCTTTTGGACAAAGTTGGAGTAGACAAGACTAAAATTCAACCAACTACTTTGTTTATCTATAGTTTTGACAGTGTCGGAAAACAACCGCTTGGTGTAATAACATTACCTGTTAAAGTTGCTCATGTTGTGTTACAAACTCTCATCCATATCATACCCCATGATGTTTCATACAATATTCTCTTGGGTACCATGGACCATGAGATGAAAGGAGGGCCTTAAACTTTTCATCACTTAATGAAATATACATACAACAATAAGGTTTACACAATAAAAGTTTATCTAAATCTGAAAATTGTTTACAAAATGAAACATGAATAGGGTCCTTTTAGAACATTGATACCAACTTCAAAAGTGGAACCTTTACAAATTGAAGACAAAGATGAGTGTCTTTCATTTGTGACAAAGTTGTTGGATGATGATTGAGGATCATTAGATTTCACACCTACATTCATGGGGAAATACAAGATTACACAATGAAAATCAAAAAAAGAGAAAGCAACAACAATAATATCAACACAATCTATCAATGAATCATCAAAAACATCTGATTTCACAACTTCTAGCAAGGAGGAAAGCACAAATTACACATCCACCTATGATGAAATTGATTATGAGAAACCACCTTCCTTGAAAGAAACACAAGCCATTTATGGAAGAGGTTATGAACTTTTGAAACAATTTGGCTATAATGGAAAAGGATGTGGTGTAAAAAACAAGGTATACATGTCCCCATAGAGCTCAAGACGCAAGAAACAACAAGAGCTCTTGATTATTATCCTTCAAAAATAACGAAAGCATCAAAAAGACCTTCACTTAATGTCAAAGTCATCATGCAACCAAATGATATGGAAGCTTTACTTAAGAACTTCAAGATTAGTGGCCAACGAACAGGAGATGGATTCTACACTTTTCTCCCCTGCACTTCAAGCTCTGCAAAACCTAGGAGGGTAACCCCACACAATGTACCTATGAATTTATGCAGCCAAATGACCATGTAAATTGCAAATAACAAATGAATTATTAAGTAATTGCTCAATAAATGGAATATTTCAAGGGGCTGGCCACTCCCTTACAACACTCAACATTTAGAGAATGAGAATACAGAAGTGCATTCCACTTCCAGAAATCAAACCTCAAATGAAATAGAAATTTGAGAATTGTTTTTTGATTGGGGGTGATCTTAGAACTTATAATCGCAAACACAAATTCAAGGCCAAAGCCTTATCTCAAGGTGTGGAGTCAAACTTACTACAAACCATGATGCACGAAAATGTTTAATTTTAACATGAAAGAGTTGTTGCAATATTGCATTACAATATTAACACTCAATATTCTGAATCTAGAACTACTTATCAAATCCAAGCATGACTTGCACAAATTTGTGTTCCTATTAAGGTGATTTAACCAATTCCTTGAATAAGAGCCTTAATAAAGAACACACACCACTAGAAATACAATGGAGACCAGATGAAAGATCCTTGATCATTTTCAATGAAAATATGTGCAAATAATACAATGGAGAGAAGTGGCTTTCGAATTTTTCCATCCTATTCAAATTATGCTAGCACCGTCATACAACATTAAAGCTTTTAGAAATTACAGAATTAACAACCTAAAACTAGACTAGAACTTAATTTTTTGTCCTTACATTACAAATTCCCTCTAGAGATCAAAAACTAACCCATACATTTGGCCATGAATTTCTTCTTATAGAATTGAAGGAGCAAACCAAGCATCGAGCCCAAATGTACACATGTCCAAATCCTATTTGACCATTGCAGTTACATTTTCAATACAATGGAGGGAAAATTCACGTGGGACAAAACTGGTTGCATTTGTCGATGAAGATTTTTCCCGCCCTTTGAAACACATCATTGGGTCGTTGCATATACTCCCTCTGTGAGCAACAACATTCATTCCACATGCTCCGAGCCCCAAATTTGAACCTCAAACTCCATCAATTGATCCAACAATGAGATGGCACGATAAACAACTCAGCTTGATTCAAACAAGTCTAAAAATTTGACCGTAAAGGACCCTCGCCGCTGACCAATCAAATTACATAATGTGGAAACACATCCACTTCATCTCGCAGGATCCACAATTTCATCAAGCTTTGAAGATTTCCATGCGTCAGTTGCTCGCCTGCCCACTAAGTGATGAGAAATGTTGGTGGGTCCCTCACAGGCTAACAGGGGATGGTTCAGATTAACCCATAACACTCCATCATAACCGTTGATCGATTTTTATTTAGAACATCATCGACAATTGGCCATGATCCACATGCTTTTAAAACTGTTGTCACCCTCTTCATTGCCCATCGTTGTTTGGTGCCTTGCTTTTGCAAATGAATCCACGATGCATTAGAGCCCAACAATGGAAGAAAAGACTAAGTCTTCCATCACTCATCTCCATGCCATTTTCCTTGTAGAAATGCAATCTGTGACGTATTCAACATGCGTGATGCATTCCCAACCTTTGGATAAGAATATTCGTCGAGAATATACCTCCTTTCTCTTCCCCTTCGGACCTGTCGCTCATCGCTAATAGATCTTCTAGCGGATGAAACACAACAATGATGTGGAGATTATGATGGTGGCATATGATCTAGTCATATTCCCGACATCACATTCCATGTTGGTCAAACCAAGTAAAAAAAAGCCTCTATTCGGTGGAATGCCAAGCTGTTGCCACCTTTCCATTTATGTCGTGTCATTCACCTTTTTGTAGTATCGAAGGGACTCATTATTTCATACTATTGATATGTGCTTGTCTCTTTGATGAAGTCCTTATTGGTATGTCGAAGGGACTAATCAACAAGTCTTGTCAACGTTCATTTGTCTTTTTCGATGAAGTGCTTATCAAGATGTCGAGGGGACTTCAAAGTAGCTCCCATTGATATGATACAGTTCCTTCAATGGTGTTTTATCATTTCATCAGAGGGACTCTCAAATGTCTCCTATGGATATGGTGTCTTCTCCTTGACGTACCTTACAACCTTAATCACCACCGTCAATTGGAAGGCTAGATAAATGGGGGCTAGTTGCCCAATGAGTTCAAAGACATAAGTTACAACTTATGCAACCTACAATCGTTGATACACAACCAACAATGAAATAGAAATTCTGCTTGAGCGCCAAAATTATTGGACCTAGGGTTTAAAATTTAATAATTGTTAACTCGACCATAGGAAGAAGCACCTTGAGGGAGACATTTAAATAAGGCTGTGAGACGGTAACCCTAGAAATAAGGGACCGGTCAATACACGAAGATCAAAGACTCAGGTTGTTTTTAAAATGACCGGAAACTGACTATAGCAAGACACTTGAGAAATAGACCAAAAGAACAAGGATTAAGGTGAAAGAAAATATGCTAAGGAAAACCAACCCTAAACCCTTGTAGCATTTCAAAACCAAGAAACCACCCAAGTAAAGACATTAGATTAGTGGAACATAAAATTTTGAAGGTTCCACTAGTGGCTCATGTTCGGGGATGCATGCCCCTTGTGGGCATGGTGAGATTCCAGATCTCTAGGGAATAGACCAAGTGCCAAATCCATTGGGCGGCTTTGCAACTTCTCCTTTATTCAAAATTTTATACTTCATTCGATGGCCTAAGGCCACCAAATGAAAAGAAGAACCAATGTTTTCCTCTGTCAAACACGTTTTATGTTGTCTGCACTAAGCCAAGTTTGAAACAACTACCATTGTATATTTGAAAACCACAATCACTATTGGCATGCTTAACCACATCATTGTACTTTCCAATTCCTCCACTAACACTATCAATTTGATAATGGCAATCAAGCATCAACTAAAAGATATCCTTATATGACATGCATATATCACACTCATTAAATAAAGAAAACTTACACTTTGTGTGATATCCTTCATTAACAAGATTATTGTCATACACAATCATTTTCTTGTCAAATTGGACTGGAAAGTGGAAAATTCATAATGTGCTTGAAAAGAGTCAATATGAGATTTCTCCTCATCATTCATCTGCACATCAAATCTGAAACCCTCACAATGATTAGGCTCAATAAAAATGTCATGCCTTACATATGGTATGCAATCCTCTTATGCAGTAAACAAAAAATGTTCACTCATCTGTATCTCCTTCAATTGGATTGCATCACAAACAAGTTTATCTCCATCAAACAACACAACTCAGTCATATCATTATATGCCCCAATGTCCTGAAAATAAGACTTATCAACATCCATAATACCATTGTCTAAATTCAAATCATGGCATTCAGAAAAATATCAGCATCCCATACATAAACAATTCTTTCCAACTCAGGTTCAAAGACAAGGTCATTTGCATTATTGATATTGTCACACAAGTCCGTATAAAAGGCTTCAATTGAAGGCTTAGATGACTCAAAATTTACCTCTGCAATAGATTCCTCACAGTAATTGTTCAAAACACATTCATGGTTGTAAAAATCATCATAATCAACATTACCTCCTGTAGCATCAACATGAATATTTGAAGTGAATTGCTCACAAGGAAGACTATGAGTTGCGCACCCAAAAGGTCCTCATATGCCTCTATGTGATAAACACAATCAATTTCTTTGGGTGGAAATCCATCATAAAGAGCTCCATCAATTGTACCAACATTTGTCTTTAAATTTTCACTTTCATGTACAACTTCACCCATGCTATTCTTATGCAAACAATCTGTGATAGCTTGAAAACCAGAAAAAGGAGTAGAAGAAGGTGAATCATCAAAAAAGAAAGGAGTTCCTTGTTCATCACTTACATCACCCACACACGTATGCTCTATTGATTCCTAGAAATGACAAGCAAGAAACTTATGGGAAACTTAGTTAATGGGGGGACCAATTGCGCTAAACTGAGTGACCTCTGGGATTTTTATAGAAATTGGCTCCTTCTGTGACTAGGGGGTTGGAAAGGGAAAAGTGAGAAAATATATAAAATAAAGACCCAATCTAAGGCGATGCGCCAAGATGTAAGTTAATAGGCATGAAAATCTTCCCTTTCGGTGAGATTTAAGGGCTCGTTCAACAATCTGCATGTCTGAAAATAACATAAAGCATAGATGAAAAACCCAAGAAGTCTACTAAATAACATAAAATAACTTCCATACACATTCATTGAAAAGAAGAGTCCAATACATGGTTTGAATCAGCAAACTTATATTGAAATTATAGAAGTTCTGCATATAAACTACTCAGTACAATAACAACACAGTATAATGTTTTGTCAACTAACTAAGAAACATAAAGGCTCAACAACAATGGCACAGTCTATGAGTCTTAATACAATAATAAAAAACAATACAAAGGCCTTGTGTCTTTTAACAATTTTTCTGTGTATTCTCCGGACTCATTTTCGGAAAGTTGAAGCAGTATATATAGAGGAATATCCCACCACCTGAGAGGTAGTAACATAAAATTTTCCTTGGCACAAGCAATGATGTTTGTCACAATGATTTCCCAAGGCCGTTGTAACAAAAAGATTCTGAAACATAGAATGCAGTTGCCTTTGAACAAGATGCATCCCTCTACAAATGATGACAGTGGTGCCAGTGTGGAAGCAAAAGAACTCCCATACAGACATGTGTTACTCACCCACAGAGTTGGTTAGGGCATGTGGTAATGGGATGGGGCTTGTCATTCATTCTTCCCTTCCTTGTGATGAAATTCCCTGCAGAGAAGACACATGGAGAGGTCTTCATCTCGAGTGTTGATTGTGGGGTCCTCCAAAAGGTTCCCGCAAAATGATGTTACGTGGCACACGAGCAGAGCTCGGTAGAGAAGCAAAGGGGAGTGGGCTCTCAAAGGCCTGTGCTATTGACATGTGGAGACATGACAGGGCTCGATAAAGAAGCAAGGGAGGAAATCCTTCCAAGGAGCGTGCAACAGACATGTGGAGCAAGCTGGAAAAATTCTTCAAAAAGGGCCTGAAGATATTCAAACACATGAGGTGCAGGCTAGGGCCAAGAAAAATAATATCAACCCAAAGGGAGCTCTTAGGGATTTTCAATCCACAACTTTTGGAAATTAACAGGGGCATTTCGCCTATGGAATGGGAACCCAAAATTTTTGGTTCGAAGACCAGAGTTTTATTCATTGGGCAATGAAGTTAGATCTTTGAGAGCACGATCTGTAGAAGCATCCATTCAGCCTTGAATGGCATTGACATGGTGCGCAGATTCTCTTGCACCTCATGTAGATCGATTACTTCTTTGCAGGGTAGCTCCATGGGGATCCCGGTCCCAAAATCAAGCTGAAAGAGAAGTCACGCTACCTGATGGACGATTCCTTCAATGTCCTCAACAGTGGGGGTTTGGCTGAAATTCTAAAAAAGGAGGTAAATCTTGCTACTTTTCCTCGATCCTTGCTGCGATATATTCCTCTGTGGCCACCGAATCATCAGAGAGAAAAGGGAGGGCAAGCCCATTTGAGTTAGTTGGGAGAATTTCATTCGCATACCGTTCATAGTCCGATGCAATGTTGTCGAGCAATTGTTGGCATGGAGGATGGCCATGTGAGAATAGATTAATTCTTTCATCTTCTTGGATGTTGACCTCCGATCTTCAATCCTTGCGTTCACCAAGTCTTCGTTTGCCACCATGTATAACTTGTGTAGCAACTTCTTTGCTTTGGGCATCCTCTTTGCAACGAACTGCAAGAACTGTTCAATTGTTCCACAAACCTCTCTGCTCAAACTTGCTGCTTCCACCATGAATTGAAGCGCCGACTGAAGAGTCAGACATAAAGACTTGATTCTCTCCCAGTAGGAGATATATAACTGTTGGGCCACTAGAAGGAGATCCGACTAGGTAACAAGGGGTTGTGGAGGATTTTTCAAAAGACCAATTTTTGTCTCCCTTGACCCGATATCCTGCATCAGCTCTTCAATTTTCTTGTTTGCCACCAAGAGTTGTCCTTGTAGATTCTTTAACTTAGCAAGAAATTTTTCCTTAGCCTAGCCTTTTGTTGTGGATTCTTTTTCCAGGGAGAGCTTTACTTCCTAGATTTCCTTCTCAAATTGAGCTTGTCAGCCCTGGAACTCCTTGTCTTTTTGCTACATTCCCTACTCCAATTTAGCTCGTTGATTGCGAAGCTCTTCATTCTTTTGTTGCACTTCTCCCTCTTCCTAAGCCAACCGGTCTTGTAATTCTCATTTTTTCTAGTGCAGTTCGACAACCAAGTTGGGATCTAGGGACTAGAACTTTGCAAGTTCTGCCCGGAGTTTGGCACTTTTTGCCTGCGCTTGTTGAGATATTCGTGCAATTTCAACATCCATAGATTTTTCCTTTTTCATTATGACCTCTAGCCTTTCCTTAAAATTCTTGAGCTCCTCTTCCTTTTTCTTCAATTGGCGACTATGCTTGAGAAAGTCAGTAGTCACCACTCGCTAGGTTTCCTCCATCAGCTCAACTTTTTCTTGCAGCCGGGTTGCACACAAATCGATTCCCACAACATGGATGGTATAGTCCTCAGGTTGCATCCCACCTTGCAGTTTTATGGTGTTCGGAATCATGGTTGCAAAATTCAATGACCCCTGGACTTCATCGAAAAGGGTCTGCACACATGGCTCAATAGGTTTCACTACATCCTTTTTCTTTTATGGACCTTGATGGCTCGTGCTGCTTTAGTTTTTTCGCTTTGCCCCATAAATTTTACTGTCGATTTAATCAACTCACTAGCGAAGGGCGCACCGAGAGGAAGAGCAAAAGGGAAAGAGAGAGTTGTGGTCCTGGATGATGTCTTCTTTGGCAGAGAGATTGTTAATGGGGAGAACCGGGGAATGTTATACCAAGGTCCAGTCTGGAAGTGGTGAAAGGACTCATGGGGAGTGGTGGCAGAGATGTAACCATTTGCTAGAAGGTGAGAGTTGGAGTCAACGTTGTGGGAGTAAAAGGATCTACCATTGCAGGTCTGGACTGGGCTACGAAAAAAGATGGAACAAACTGTGGGGGAGTAAAAGATAATTGTCTGATTTGAGAGAATTGGGAGAGAGACCTCCACAATCATGGAAGCAAAAAAGGAAAGGTCAACACTTGAAATAATGGGAGGTGCAGAGGTAGTAGGAGTAACCAAAGAATATGAAGCAAGAAGAGAGGGAGAGAAAGATTCATGAGGTGTGGAGGACTCTGATCCTTGGCTCGTTGCAAATTCTTGTGAGCCTTCTCTAGAAGTTGCATCCGTGCGCTGCCTCTTATTGGGTGGAGAATTTTCCACCTCTACAATCTCCGGAGGTTGTTGGGATACCTTGGGTCTTTTCATAGCTCATGTGCATGGCCGCGAGGCTTTCAAATGTGATGCAGTCACTTGCACGCTCGATGGAGTTTTGTCAGGCTTCTCCGCTACTTTTCCAGTTCTCTGTGCTTGGGCCTTTTTCACCTCTTTTCTCTTCACTATTTCCCTTGCTTCCTCTAGGTCCACATCCTCATCATCACTTGCATCAATATATTCATGCCCTTTGTTCCATAGATCATCAATGTTTTAATCCTTTTTGGTCTCCTAGAATGGGGAATTAAGGCATTTGGTCTCCTGACGATAAATCCAGAAGTCTTCAATTTTCTCTTCACTCCACTGCCATTGCTTGACCAATTGATTACAAAGGGTGGCCCCCATTTTACACTTGTCATTGGGCTTCTCCAAAGGGAAATAGAAAGAGAGCCATGGCAACCTCCTATCTTCAGTAGGAATATAGGCTAGGTCCACAAATAGATCATCCTGGTCTGACTGCGGATTATGCCAAGCTTCCTAGTAGGCCCAAGAGCTGTGAGTCACCTTAACGTTCAACTCTGCTACGCCAGTATTAGGATTATAATCCCATTTGTCACAAATTAATACCCACCCCAGATGAGAAACTTCACTTCTAGCAGACCATGTGTCTACTTCTTTAACATTATTACCCTACCGAAGGTCAAAGGGCAGAAGAAAAAACCTTTTTGCTTCTTTCCTCCACATAAGTTGATGTTGATAATTGCCAGTTGCCGAAACAACTCAAGGGCCAACACTCTATTTGTAACACATACTGGAAGCCAAAATGGTTCCTTAGTAAATCCATGCAGCCTAACGATTGTGAAATCCTCCCCAAGAAACTAATCGTAAGGAGGAAGGAAACTCTGCATCCACCCTGTTTGCTCAGCAAAAATTCGATAAATCTTGCCATCCTAACTAAAATCTTGCAAAATTGAAGTCAGGAAACACTCATAAAATGCATAGTAATCATAAATTACAAAAAGGATGGGATTCCACGTAGAAACTGGCCTTCTTACCCCAATTTCATTAAAAAAATCCAAACCCATATGGTTTCTAAAGAAGTTAGGGTTCTGGTGTAAAAACATGTAAGGAGAGAAGAAAACCTGAACTTATGTTGCGTCTGGTAATCCTTGATTTGGCTTAGTATCTCCTGAACAATGACCTCCACGAAGTCATACTAGAATAGAGAATGTTGTCTTCTCAACTGAAAACCTAGACCCATTTGAAACTCTTGAACGTACCGATCACTGTCCATGCCAAAAACAAAAGCCATAATAGAGAAG
>VDFB02119961.1:0-11356 GCA_007258455.2 Sequoia sempervirens | reverse complement strand
CCTTTTTTCTGGCTTTCAGAAGATCATCAAATGCAATGATAAAGGTTGGTAGATAGTACTATTCAACTCAGATATGATCAAGCTTGCCAGGATGACTGACTTCCAAACCCTATTGTTCACCAATTGCCCGAAAACAAAGATCAAACAGGGGTAGTTAGCTTCACACAAAAGGGAGAAAGCAAAATAATGAAAACCACAGAAAAAATGGCTAAGTCTGGGATGCTTGGGCACCCCAGCTAGCTAGGGGCGCCCAAGGTTCAATGCCTTAGAAATTTTTCAAGCTCCGACATATTTTCTTCCATTTCTACCTCTGGCAATAGTTTCAAGCACGTACAATCACAGTCAAACAACGTCAGATGCCAATATGAAGCTGGGGATCACTTCAGCAGTGGTCAAACATGAGATTGCCATGGTCAAACAGAATTTATCTGTTGGCAATGCCAAATTTCCAGCCCGTCGAAGTCGAAGGCAGGTCTCACTAGGAGTAGAAACAAGCAAAAATTGAAAAACGTGGAAAAATGGTTAACACGAGGGAGCCTAGGCGCCCCTGTCCAGTCATCACTCCTAGCACTTCATGCCTTAGTCATTTTTCAACTACCGTATGTTTTCACCAAAAACGTGTCTACATTCGTTGAATATGCATCCTCACACGCACATGCTTTTTCCAACTACAAAAGAGGAATTCACCGTTGCACATGCAAATGGACTCAATTTTTTGCATACAAAGTTTCTATCTTTGTGGAGAAGCTTTGAATTTTAAGGCTTTGTGAAGAAAGCGCTTTTTCATCTTCAAACTTTATTTAAGAAGGCTTTTTGCATTTATTCTTCATATCTTGCAGGTTGTCATCCAAAGGAAGAGAGATATCTTTTTCTTCTCATCAAGATTTGGAGGCTCAAACAGAGTGCTTTTTCAATGTTCTTCGTGGATCTGGGATTAGGATGCACAAAGGCACGCTTTTTTATGGTCCAATCTTCTATGGCATTGCATTTCAAAAACGGGTGGTCAGCTTTTTCAATTTTCATCGATTTGGATCCACTTGCTTTTTACTCCTCTTGAAGATTGGGATATTTTATATTTCCAAAAATTTGCTTTTTCTCTGGCCCCCAACATTCCACCTAGTAAGCGTTGATCAATGAGGCATCAAACCTCTCAGTACACCGATGGCACAAAAAGTAACAATCGGCACATAGCAATTCTTTTTTAATTTTGTTGTCATCCCACTTCAAAAGAAGGCGTATGATGCATTACTCAAAAGAGGATGGTTGATAGCTGCCAAAGCAGACCACAATTGGAAGCGGAACACACTCTCGATTGAGAGCAATGGGAGGAAGCACATCTTTGATCTGAGGAACCAAGCCATGAGTGAAGAATTGGCATCCTCCGGATCAGGATCCAATGGAGGAGAGTAAGATGCAGAAGAAGGAAGAAAGGCTATGGAGCCAAACGATGAAGGCTGTGATAAATCCACTCATCATGGAGACGATTATTCCAAGTTTAAATTGAAGATTTAAGCTAACTGGGTGATCAAACACCAAACAATGAATTCCATCGTCTTGATCCCTTAAGGAGATTATATTATGAATATTATAGTATTTATGAAAATATTCTAAATAGCAGTGATTAACATCTAAGGAGCAGCAGATATAAAGAATTAAAAAGGAACAATGAAAGATTAATATGCAGCAATTTGTATTAACAAACAAAGACAAATGAAAGGCAACAAATAGGACAAATAAGAATAAAACAAAAAGTCATATATGACAAAATAAGACAAATTAAAAGTCAGTGGAAGAGATTAAAGAGTCTAAATAAGTAGCGATTCATATTTTTAGGGAAAAGACAAAAGGTCACATAAAGACAAAGTCAGAAAAAGACAAAAAAAACAAAGATTAAAAATGGTGATTATAGTCTTCAAAGGGTGCAAATAAGAAGGCAGCAGCTCATAACAAATATTACCATTTAGAAAAGCAGCGCTTATGTCATACGATTAGAAAGGGACAGCCACTACCTTTTTGAAGATAATTAAAATAATAATAAGCAGCAATTACTTTGTAAAGGAAATAATTTGTATAAAGCCAATGATTGCATTAATAAGGCAGCAATTATACTACAAAGGCTGCGATTAGTAAATGAGGAGTCATGTTTGTTTGAAGGGTTATCACCTTTCAAAAAGGTGTCTCTACTCTTGGAGACAAAAAGGATATAAAATGAAATAAGACATGGGCGAAGGAGGTAGGTACAATTCAGATTTAAATATTTTATATGATTGTTGTGTATGCTTCCATGCATGATTACTAGCTTCTCATCAAGAGCTGTCCAATTCTGAAAATAAATATTTTATCATGCATGGAAGCATACACAACAATTGCATAAATCAGGGAAGGCTCCAAGAAGTCAAATTGCATATTTATAAAGATAATATTCAGACAAAGCAATCAGATTTCAAGGCCAATAATCTATGATATATTGACAGACCCATATACAAATTCATGCATGGTTTCAAGGGTATAAATTAGAGAAAGCAATCAAAACTCAAGGCCTATTAAATCATATAAATGGGCAGGTATATATATACTCAATGAATGCATGATTATAGAGTCCATATTCAGAAACAGCAATCAGAAATATGTCAGGATCAAGATCACCATTTTGTACATACCAAAATCAGAGACATGTGAATAATAATAATATTCCATAAGCTCTTAAATGATGACTATCTTCAAGAAATCATACCTGATTCTCCTCTCAAATAGAGATCTGTCTTCATCTCCAAAAATTCAAAGAGTATTATCAACTTTAAATATATAATATCCTATTACATATCTATGATTGTTCATTTATCATATCCATTGCAAATTTTAAGGCAATTTTAGTAATCATATTTTCTTGTACTTACAAGGGGCATTACAAAGGCGTACTTGAGCTCGAGAGTTGCACGGAGGACGAGATGAGTTCTCTCAACGGTCTGTTTCATTGGCAAATGGAAGACTATGAGGTGTTCCACCCAAAATGTAACATGCTACAGGTTGGAAAAATGCTGGAAGAAGAAGATAAGGGTAAGACCAGCCAGATATTTCCCACCGAGCACTGAGAATACAAGGAGTAGCAGAACTAGATGATACGCCAGCCCACCAATTTGAACGTGACAAATTAATCAAGTACGAGGAACCAAACATGAAAAAGGTGAATCTGGGAGAGGACAAACCAAAGACAATCTTAGTCAGTGATGGTTGGGACCCCGTACTAAAAGCGGCAGTGTCCAAATTATTCATGGAGTGCAAAGATGCATTCGCCTGGGCGTACAGAGACCTCAATGGAATCCAGCCAGAGCTATGCGTACATAGGATCCCTCTCGTACTAGTAGCACAACCCATACAGAAAAGACCCTACAAAATGAATAAGAACTACACTACCAAGGTACAGGACGAGATTAAGAAAATGTTGGAAGCGGGCATTCTTTTCAAAGTGGAAGTCAACGATTGGGTGTCACCGATTGCCATTTCATTGAAGAAGGAATCTGAACAAATTCGGATATGTGTAGACTTCTGGAGTGTGAAGGAAATGACAATCAAAGACCCCTTTCCAATCCCCTTCACCAACACAATCCTCAAGGAAGTGGCTGGACATGAGATGTACTCATTCATGGACGGATTCTTTGGCTACAACCAGATAAATATTGCAAAGGAAGACAAATTGAAGACAACATTCGTAGTTGAAGTTGGGGTGTACGCATACAACTGAATGTCGCTCGAATAATGTAACACGTCGGCTACCTTTCAAAGAATAATCTTGCACATCTTTGACATAATTGCTATTGGCAATTTTAAAGCATTTCTAGATGATTGGTCAATCAACAACGGCAAGGAGAAGCACTTGAAAGCATTAGGATAGTGTATGGAGAGGTGCAAGGCAGCCCGTCTAGCACTAAATCCAAATAAATGCTAGTTCATAAGGGAAACTTTTAGGTCACATTGTCTGTAAAGCCGGACTAAAGACAGACTCGGGTAAGATAAGGGTCATCGTACAGATGGAGGCTCCACAGAATGTCACTGGTGTAAAATCCTTTCTTGGACACGTGGGGTACTACCGAAAGTTTATTAAGAACTTTGCTCAGATCTCCTATCCACTGGATGTACTCACTAGGAAGGGACAACCATTTGTGTGGACCGACGACCAGGAGAAAGCCTTTAAGGAGTTGAAAGTACGATTAATCAGTTCGCTAATACAGGCATATCTAGACTGGAACAAGAAATTTCACATACATGTCGACGCTTCCAATTATGCAATCGGCACAACACTGGCGCAAGTAGGAGTGCAAGGGTTGGATCATCCGTTGTTCTTTGCATGTCAATTGTTGTCTAAGGCAAAAAAAAATTATAGTATGACAAAGAGGGAAGCTCTTAGGATGGTGTATGTGGTGCAAAAGTTTAGACATTTCATTTGTTGGCACAAATAAAATAAAATTCTCTTACAAATTTTGTAGGCACGAATCCACTAGAGACACCAATCCCTACTACTAAGCACCAACTTAACAACAGACACCAATCTCTTCAATTATGAGGCACCAAACTCCAAGTGAACAAAACTTTAGTCTTCTTGAATATTGCTTCTTCAAAGCATGATTGTCGTGCGAATCTCCTTCATAAGATCTGCTTGTAAATCTGCTTATAAATCTCCTATAAATTTCCTCAAAAGTTTGCTCTAAATCTGCAATAAATCTCCTTGAAAGTCTGCTATAAATCTGCCATAAGTCTCCTTGAAATTATGCTATAAATCTGCCATAAATCTTCTTAAAAGTCTGCTATAAATATGCTCTTCTTCTCAAATCTGCTCTTCTTCTCCTAATTTCTGCTCTTAAAAGGAATGATTTTGCATTGAAGAACTTGCTTTCTAACCTCCAAAATAACTCGTATTTATATCCAAATCATGCACTTTACCAAAAGGAGGTCGGCCAAGATTTAACATAAAATTTATTTTAAATATTTAAATTCATCCAAGAAAGGTGTCAAAGAGAAGGAGGTCAGCCAACAGCATAAGTGTTATTTTTATTATTATTTTGCAACTTGCAAAGAGAGCACCAAGGTGGAGGAAGGTCGGCCAACACTTAGGAATTATAAACATGTTTTTATCACTTGGAAATAATGTGATCTGCTCTTGAATGAAGCAATTAGTTCTCCTTTGATATCGCCTTTGACATTAATGACACTAACATTTCCAACATATACATGCAACTTAGCTAAAAATCATGATGAAGCATTTAAATAGTTTTCAAGATAATAACTAGGGCTGTGATATTCACACGCATGTATAAATAGGAAAGGTTTGTAACAACTTGTATGTTTGTCATTGGCTTTTACAGTGCGAGTTGTTTTATACTTTGTAGTTCTTGGGGCTAAATGAATTCCAAATTCACATGATCCTAGAGCAATAACATCTTGACTAATTTATTCCAAGAATTTTCATTAAAATGCAACAGTCCTTACTTTTATTGTATGGAGAAACGTTAGCTCTATGTGGGATCATTGCATTTAATGTACAGAAAACAATCTAAAAATCACAATAACACAACAGTATACCTCGGAAAACAATTCTGAGGGAGGAAACCCATAAACAATATTATATATATCAATTTATCATTGAAATGTCAACACAAATGTCTCCTTTACAAGAGCCGATATGAAGGCCAATAAGAGACACCAAAAACTGATGTAGATACAGAACACAACAATATAATTTGCTGATGATAAGACTCAGCCTTATACAAATCCTCAAACTGCGCTTCTACAAAATTCACACTATGTATGTGATACTTATAATGAATATGAATGAATGCTAAACAATGAAACATCAATGGATATATATACAAGATAGAGAGAAGGCCGTGACCTTTCACAAAGCAAGTTGGCCACAAGAGATTAACACGTCTCTTCAAGAAATCGCACCCTTCTAGAAAATCGCGCCCAAGGAGTATGAGGTCGGCCTCATCACATTTCTTCATTAATTAACAAATAATAAATATCAACAAATGATGTGTCTCTTCACTTATCTCAAGTTGGCCAAGAGATCGAATATAAATATAATTCAAAGAGTCAAGTAGGGCTATACTCTGAATGAATCTCCAATCATGGATCCGGAAGCAGCTTGCTCCAACGCTAATAATACAATAAACAAAAATATATTATTTAACTCCAAAAGACAAATTAAAGGGAGAATTACACCATTATTACCTAAAGCTACAAAAATAATTAAAAACAAAAAGCAACCAATATCCAAATTATGAATGGAGGAGCTATGGCTGCTATAGGGTAGCGCTATTTATGCCTGGAACTGTGGATCCATTTTGGGTGCGAAATGATTAATATCTTCAAATGCAACTCTGAGTTTCTCAAATTAAGTTCCCTGTGGGATGGATGTGCCTGGGAAAAAGCCATTTTCGCGGAAACCCATCTAATTCTAGATGGTCTCGAAGAATCAATTAGATTCTTTCCAATCCACCATAATGAAAATTTCTATTTGGCGATAGTTCTGAATTTTAGTAAATTGGCTGGCTCATCATTTTATAATTCCCTGCATTGAAAACTTGCATTACGACACCTCTCATGGTGTATATAATATATATTAAGGTTTCCTCAGAATCAAGGATGGAATTTTAATATATATCGTGATTGTTTTTCCCGCCTCAATATTACATGAATATTATCAAGCCATTTGAAGATTATAACCGCTGCTATGAAAGGAGATTTTAATGTGGCTGCCATTCTTATAATATGCGTTGCTGATTATCAGCCTATTTAATAACAGACTTCTATATTGGTAATGTAAATCATCGGATTCCGGAAGGCTCCACTTCTATTTTTTCATGGCCAGGTATTTCCATTAGTCCTCTACCGAGAAGTGGAATGTGAATTGGCATTGGGTAATTCCACTTCCAGCAAATGAAGGGTATATTATAATATAGTCAGCACTACTTTAATATTTGATCGATCGAAGGTTTGAAGGAAGCCGTCACTTTGTTTATATTGTTTTGTGCAAGTGTTGGGGGTCTCATTTCTAGTGCAGCATATAATATCGGAATCTTGTCGTCAGTTTTATGAAGATTGGGAAGCAACCAAATTCCATCGAGCTCCCTCATTTCCATTGCCACCCTGCATTATTTCCAAATAGGTGTTTGACTTCATTCGGAGGCTTATTTGACGTGGTGTGATAGTTAACAAACTTCTATTGATTTTCCTTGGTTACCGATTCCTATATGTTGTGCCATCACGGCTTAAAACCCATCGTCACTTTAAGGAGGAGTTGTATTATATGTTCAAGTTGACGACAGGAGTTTGAATAGTCAGAACTGGTCGTGCCACTTCAAACAAGGCAATATCTATGGAAGGATGATCAAGTTGTATGATACCCGTTGCCTTGGCATATTCCACTGCTATGTTGTAAGTTGCAATTCTCCTTTATTTGTCACACTAATTATACAAATACAATCGCTAAAGAATAAGGTAGATCCAAAACTATATTGAATGGTCCTTAGAGCATGATCGATGAATATATTATAATGTTCAATCTGCAATAGTTTGTAGCAGTGTGATGACTAGATGTAGCATTGTATGAGACGCAATATTATTTCCAAAACTCCTTGCACTTCATACTTGATATTGTACATTGAATATCAAATACCTATGATTTTTGTTAATTGCCTGGAAATGAATAGTATATGTTCAAACATATTTTGTTGTTGGATTCTTTGTATTACAATGATCAAATGTACTTGTTGTTCATTGTGGTCAATGGGGTATTCTATATGACAAGTTTAGTGCATACAAACTATATCTGTACATCAACTGGAAATATCTCATATCAGTGCAAGAAAATTGTCTGACAATATGTTTGCATCGTCAAACTATGAGTAATTGGAAACAACTTGTGACAATTTGGCTATTCTGGCAAGGGTCTTTACAATGGTATCAGAGCCATAGTTCCTGCCAGCCTTTGGGTAATTCAAGAAATCGACTTTCAATTTGAAGCATGGCAACCGAAGATAGAAAATGGTCAGCAAGATTACTCTATGAATTAAGTAGTAAGCTCAGTAGTTTATCTCAAAGGGTTGACGTTTTGGTCACATTGAAAAGAGTAGAGGAATGTTTGAGCCTTGTTGAGCAATCACCTTCTGATTTGTTGCAGATAGCTCTTGTTCCTACAGTGACTTCTTTGGGTCAGCACAAGTGGATGAGACATACAGATGATGAGATAAGATTGATGGTTATGTCTTGTTTGAGTGAGGTCTTGAGAATATTAACGCCTGAAGTTCCTTATGATGATGACACAATGAAAGAGGTAATACAATTGATGGTGGATGGTTTCCAGGATCTGGGTGATACCAAAGTCTTCACTTTTCTAGAAGGGTTGCAATCAAAACACCCGTGGATACAAATTGAACAACCTTATGCTAGGTTAGGAATTGCATGATGTGATCCACAGCATGTTTCCCAATTTCCTTGCTACAATTTGGGAAGAACATAATGATGATATTATTTCAGCTATGCAAACTATTATGGTTCTAACTATCAATGAGAGTGATGATGTGCCCCAGTCTCTTTTTTCCATCCTATTGGTTAACAGGAAGAAGGGAAATCATGGAATCCTATCAGTTAAAGAGAAATTAGCTCGAAGGGTGATTAACAGGTGTGTAAAGAAGCTGAAATCTTTCCTACATAATGAGACTTTATAACAAAACATTCAAATGGAGATGGTGCCTTGACTTATGAGGACTATGTGACAAAGCCTTGAGATGATTCTCTGGACATGCATGCAGCTACTGTGAATGTAATTGTGCATGAAGGACTCAAAAACAGCCTTGGATCCTATTTCAGATTCATCTGATGGTGATTCTAAGTGTAATGACTTCCTTGACGATTCTAGTGGAACAGTTGATTGTTATGAGTTAACTAATGTAATTTCAGATGAAGGGCATGGTTCTGATTCTGAGCGAAGACACAGTGGGAATGTTGCTTTAGATCCCCAATCTAATGCTGAATATTCTCATCAAAATGGTAAAGAAGAGGTTTATGAGATTTGGGACAATCATGAAGGAAGTTCTGATTTTTGCATGCATTATAACAGCAGTACATTAAACTTACAAGAACTTGAAATTCATGAGGAACGTTGGAAGAATTAATTCTTGGTGTCCACTGAAATGAAGTGTGGGTTTTATCTAGTTTGGATAGTACACAGGCATGTGGAAAACATAATTCAAAATGCACCAAGAGGTCAAAATGAGATTAACATTTCCCTTGCTGATTTGTGAATAATGAAGAACACTATGGAGGAAATTAAAACAGCCTACTTGCACATGATTCATGACAGAGATATGGCTACCAAGATTGCCGATGAGGCATTAAATTTATACAATGAGACCAAGGCTAAGGTCGATGAGCTTACATTGGGGCTTAGTGCAACCAAGGATTCCTTGAAGAATGTTCAAATGTCTCGTTTACAAGCAGACTACCAGATTTTGGTTGCTGAAGAAAACAGGGAAAGGGCAACTGTGATCAAACAAGTAGGAGAAGAACTTGATTGCATTCATGAGGAGTTTCATCAACAGGAGGATTGTGTTGAGCGTGATGACAATCTTCAGTTGATTGATAACCCACTTCCTAGGATGAGTGTTGATCTGACATTTGCCAATCTACTCTTTGAGTTGGATAGTGGAGATCTTTTTTATTTCAATGAGGAGATTGGAGTTGATCATAAGATTTGGGATCCAAGGATTGGTGTAGTTGGTACACTACTCCACAACGGTCACATTGAGTTGCCTCAACTCTTGGCATGGTAATGATTGTATCAGAGGGGCGTAGCGGAAGTTGGATAAGGCCCTTGATGGTGAGTTTGCAGAATTTATACAAAGGATCATTTGATTTATTATCAAAAAACATAAAGCAATAATATTTACGGGCAGGTTGCAATTTTGTGTTTACAGCAAAAGTTTGTACAGGCCGCCTCGGTTGATATGGGATCCTGCAGCCAAATTGCTTAAGGACAAGCAATCTTGGGTGGGAGGACTTGTAATGTCCCATTTTTTATGGTATGGATAAAGTAATATTATTTAATCTCCAAAAGATAAAAAATATTAAAGGGAGAATTAAATAATAATTATTTATTATTATTACCTAAAGTTAAGGTAATAATTAAAAAAAGTAAATTAATATTCAAATTATGAATGGAGTTATGGCAGTCATAAGGTAGCGACTATTTATGTTTGAATTGTGGACTCATTGTGGTGTGAATGATTAATATTTTCCCTTCAACATAAATTTGAGAGTTTCTCAAATTGTTCACAGGATGGATGCCAGGGAAAGCCATTTTCAGTAGTGAAACCATCTACCCTAGATATTCTTGGAAGAATCAAATCAGATTCTTCAATTGGATTACAATGAAGATTTCAATTGGCGCACAATTCTGAATTTTAGCAATTGGCTGATCAATTTATTTTATACTTCCATATTAACCAACTTATTGATGTATCACCTTTGTTGGTACGTGTATATATATATATATATATTGTCATTTCAAACTGAAGGATGGAATCTTTAACACATTGTAAATGTCCCTCTCTAATGAATTGCTCTCATGCCACTATCAACCTATTCCTCGAAGCCTCATTGACTTGAGGTAAACTAGGCTCTAGCCTCCGGGAGGTTCCTTGGCATTCTCGAGAGTTTTACTATCATTTATAGTAAATTCTATTTTAAGCAGTATGGAGCTTGTCAGCTTTCAGTACTTCATTTCCAGTTGGAGCATTTATTTGCAGTTCATGTTTGACCTCTTAAGGCATTTTTATGTTGAATAAAGGCATCAAGGTTATATTTTGCAGTTGGCCCCTTTGCCTAGCAAGACAACTTAAGTTGTGTTTAAAAGGGGGACTTGGAAGGGGTATGCTCTCATAAAAGTGATTTAATTTTTTAATAAAGACAAATGCCTTGAGAAATAAAGTGGACGCCTTTTTGAAGGAGTTAATATTTTAAATTAAAAATTTTAATATTGCCTTGTAAAGTGGACGCATTTTTGAGAAGCTGAATAGTTCTGTGGAATTTTGAAGAGTCTCTGTGACTATTGGCGTCTTTTCTTGAGGAGTTGAAGAGTCTTCTACTCTTCTATAAAAATGAAGGCTTTATTTCAGCTTTGGCATCCATTCATGTTATTATACTGTTATGCTGTCGGAATGACATTTGAACTTTTGCTTCGAGGATGCTACCTCCTAGCCACTATCCAATTTCGTGTTTGAAATACAACACCTAGTTGGACTTTGCTGCTTCTCATCCAGACTAGCAGATTGAGCTTAATTGTGAAGAAATTTTGAAG
>VDFB02119960.1:0-84200 GCA_007258455.2 Sequoia sempervirens | reverse complement strand
TTATGTTTTTAAGAAAGCATGAATAAAGAAAATAAACGCAAATTTTTAAAAAGGAAAAACATTAAAATTATTTATATAAAAAATTATATTTCAATTAAAATGCTAAATTCTACTGATTTTATAAATTTTATTTTTAAATCCCTTATCATTTGACTAGTCCGTTTGTTTGCAGATACAGGGGTTCCAATCATGGTATTATCTCTACCCAGGCAGTTCATCACAGGGAGTTTTTATGTTATAGCTATTTATCTTTCTTCTCAACATGCATGCTAAGTTACCGGTTCGTGTTTCGGTCTGGGTTCGATTGTTTGGTTCACAGATTTGGGAAAAGTATTTTTTGGGGTTGGGTTCACAGATTCGGGAGAGCTTAGCTTGCAAGAGGCTTCAGGACGGAAACCCTCGAGTTCCTAGATCAGAGATTTGAACGAAAACCCAAATTCTCTTACATGCAGATTTAGACAGGATTCACATTTGGGGCTTCAAGGATCAATTCGTGGAAATTTCGTGGTGTCATCTCCGAAGACAAAATTCCAGTGGATGATTGGAGAATTCAGCCAAGAGGGCTTTCAGACTGCTGGTGATATTTATTAATCTGGAGATACCTGGTGGAATAATTTATATCATGTTGTACCCAAAACCAAAATTTTTGCTTCACTAAGGCATTTTGCTTAATTGAGTCTTAATCTTGTTTAACTGAGGTCAGAAGGTCGTTTTTGGGGTTTTTTAATATGGAGTTGGTGTCAGTGTCATGTCAATCTGTTACTGAATAAATTTGAGAAAAGGGAAAATCTGAAGGAAAATTATCAAAATTTTCTATCTCTGGAGAAGGAAGCACATTTTCAAATGGGCACCCTATCTTTTAGGGGCCCAGATCCTGTTTTTAGGGTTTGTCACTTCTAGCAGACATTTGTCCGGCATCACGTCAACTTTGCGATGAGCTATCAAGCCTATCAAACGGACCTGTTTCGTGCAAGTTAAGGGAGATATAGTGCAAAACGAGAGGAGAGCCAGAATTGGCTAGCACTGGAAAAAAAAAAGCAGCTTTTGAAAAAGGCGCCCATCTTTTTGAGGTGTCAAATGAAGGTTGTTGACTAAATGCCACCCAAGATGTTTATCTCACATTTGTTCGAGCTTCGCGACGCATCTGTCAGTGGGTGAATCTGAGTTGTTGAAGTGCTTGAACCTGAGGTCAAACCTGGGGTCAAATCTTAGTCAAAATATCAAAGAATGAGCAAAAGAGCACTTTTTCATAAAGGTGCCTAAGCTTTTCAAGTCTTTAATGCCTTCTTTTTGATGATCTCAGATATTCAATTTGTCCGTGTTACGTTCAACTTTCCGTTGCCTGTCTCCGTCAGATCAGAAGATGACTCAACAGCTTCCAGTCGGGGTTTTAATGTTATTTTGGTCAGTTCCAGAAATGGCTTAAGTTTGGTGGAAAAAGAGCAACTTTTGAAAAAGGCGCCCTTGATTTTCACCCCTCAGATGATGTTTTCTCGGAAAATGTGCCTTTGCAGCTGTCTTGCAGAATGAGGTCAACTCCGCAGTGAACCTGAGATCCAGTCCTGAAAATTGGTAAATTAGAAGTTATGAAGGATTTATGTTCCCCTTCGTTCGAGGTACAGATGTGAAAATATGGCTAAGTCTGAGAAAAAGCGCAGCTTTTGAAAAGGGCGCTTGAATTTTTGAACCTTCAGATGTTAGTTTTATGATGTTCAGTCTCAAGGTACCTTTTGATCTGTTTTTATCCTGCTCTGCGATGCACCTGTCAGTCAGTTAATCGGTGAAGTCAGTCAGCCAGTGTCAGAGGATGAACAAAGGTCTCGAAAGAGGTTTAAGTCTGAATTTGCATGAAATTTGGCTAAGTCTGGAATTTGCCTTAAGAGGTCAAAGTTGAGTTTTCAAAATAAGTTGACTAGTGCGCCTTAACTTGAGTTCTGACTTCAGTTAGACTAAACGATTCCTGGGTTGTCATCTTCAGTTCGTATATTGGCATGTTGAGTGATCTTTCAGTTCGCATGTCGAGTTAACTAGTTTGCATGTTGAGTTAACAATTTTGCATGTTGAGTTAACAAGTTCGCATGTTGAGTTAACAACTTTGCATGTCCACTTAGCTGAAGATTATGCTTGAAGATCAACTTGAGTTTGCATGCATGGCGAATTTGGTTGAAATTATGAAGATTTTGTGAAGATGGCGCTTCATTGAATGTCAACTGGAGTTCTGAAAAGGGACGGCATATTTAGATGAAGTATGATTTTGTGAAGTTGACGCATTTACCTTTGATTGTTAACTTCAGTTCTCAAAAGGGACGCCATAATTGGAATTTTTTAAGATTTAAAGCATGAAGTGTGAAGATGGCGAATTCATCATTGTCAACTTTAGTTCTAAAAGGGACGCTTTAATTCTTAAATGTGTTATTTGTGAAGATTGTGTGAAGATGGCGAATTCAATAAGGAATGTCAACTGAAGTCAAATCGCATGATTGTTTTAAATAAATTTGCAACTGAAGTCTTGAAAGGGAAACCCTAAAGCATGGCGCTTTATTTAGCATGTTTTAGTTTCAGTTAAGTAAAATGAGGTCCAATCACAAGCCAAGCGCCATTTTTCAAGGTTTCATGCTTTATGCGAATTTCAAAGATGAAAGTCTAATTATTCAAGCATTGGTGTCCATTATTTTATCATCTTAAGCTTCGAAGTCTATATTCTTCTTGAGCGACCAGCAAGCTAAAGGTGCTACAGGTGTCAAAATTCGGCATTCTTCATAGCAACGGATTCAGATTGTTCAGAGGAAGAAGATTCAAGACTTTATTTTCACTTTGCATGCAGGTTTTATCAAGTTCCTAAAGAAGATTGGCGAATTTTTCAGAAGCAGAACAAGCAAAACTTTCTATCTTCTGTCTTATTTCTTCTATTTCTCATCTTAGGTACTTTCTTCGCATGTCAAAGAAATTCAACATATTTTCAGAGTTTGATCATCTGGGTTCGCATACTTCAGTATTTGTAGCAAAACCCACGTCTTAGATTTTTTCGAGAAAATTGCCTCGTAGTCTTCATTATGAAGCTCTGTGCATTTTTCTGAGAATTTCTTTGCATGTGGGCTAGAAACACATTTTTTCGAGAATCAAGCTATCTGGGTTGTCTTAGAATTTGATTCTGCACAAAACCCACATTTCAGAAAAACTTCGAAAATTTCTCCTGTCTTAGGCTATTTTTAGCCTTGTCCAGAGGTTTTCAGTTTTTCCAGAAAGTTCTTCAAGTATATTCGACTTTACAGTCAAAAGTTCTCATTTTCAAAATGCAGCTTAATCTTATTGATTATAAGGCAAAATCTGCCCTTACGCATAATTTTGTCAAAACTTTAGATACAGACCTAAATCATGTTTATCCAGTGGTTAATCTGAGCAATCTGGAGGGTGTTAGCAGCAATGCGTTGAGGAATCTTGAGCGTTCCGGATTGTTGGCAGCAGCATCTATTCCTGTTACCACTTTTGATCTCGAGTTTGTTCTTGCTTGTATCAAGCATTATGACTCATCTTCACGTCAAATCAGATCAGTTGATGGGAGGGTTGTTTGCAGTCTCAAACCGAAGGATATTGAGAAATGTTTTGCTATTCCTCCACGTTCAAATAACTTTACTGTGGTTATTGAAGCCTATGAGAAGATATGGGATGGAGATCAACAACATTCACAGAGAAAGGTAGCTCAGAAGTGGCTGAAGGTTCAGAAGACTAACATACCTAAGAAGGTTGGTCGTGGTGAATTTAAGGACAAAGTTGTTGTTTTGATAACTTTGCTCAACCGAGTTACAGGCCAAGAGGATGCTAGTACTTTCCGTTCATGGATGTTTTACCTTATTTCTAGAATTCTTGATGGCACAGAACGTTTTGACTGGGCTATGTTGATTAGTGATTGCTTACATCAGCAGATTACTAATTTTCTCAAGTTTTATGAGTTTCATATGATATCTTACTTGGTCTACTTAGTCGCATTCCAAGGCAGCTATAAGCATCTAAAGACTAATGGCACTCTCGGTGTTCAACGTATTCACGAGTATTATCCTCAGTTGGAGTTCTCTCAATCTAAACAAAATTTCCAAGCAGTGAATGATCACTTTTCTATGAGGACAGTTAGGGATCTTGACAACGAAATGCACATTCGTATTTCTGTCGAGGCAAAATCAGCGATGTAGACTTGGGCGGATTGGTTTATCCAATTCCCTACTTTCACATATATCCGGGTTTATGGATATGTTGGAGAGCCCCTGATGTTGCCGAGGTACCCTTCAAATAAGATCATCTTCATGGAGTTTCTCAGGCAGATGCAACATGTTCATTTCTTTCTTCGCAATCGTCATAAGACTGTAGCTACTTTTCCATTTGCATTGGGGATTTTCACATGCAATGCGGCAACCGATGCCAAGCTTATGTCAACCGAGTTAGAAAGATTCAAACTCAAAACTCATACTGAGAGGCGTTCTTATGATCCTTTGGGTCATTATGCGAACAGGTTAGAGCGAGGGATTGCACATAAGCCAGCACTTGAAGATTCTTGGGCAAATTGTGAAGATGACTTCGAGGTTCGTCATCGTCACTATTGTAGACTCACTATTGGTCAGCTCTCTGATTACCTATCAGAAGATGTTGATGGTCTATCAGATGATGATGGATAAGTTCTTCTCAATTCATTTGTCAGAGATCAAATTGCTTGGCAGCCACTTCGTTCACCAGATTGGTATGCTAAGGAGAATACTTCTATTGTGGAAGTTTCTAAATCGGTTATCAAGATCAGTAAGCAGTTCTTGGAGAGTAAGCGGAAGTGTAAGTCACTTCCTGTGATAGAGCAGCCAAAGGATTTTTCTTCATTACCTTCTACTTCTAGGTCGAGACCTCGAGTCAAGGCTATTGTGATTCCTCCTGAAGGAGTTAGACTCAGCGGAAACACGGGGAAGAGAGCTACTGGAAAGAGGAAGTAGAAACAAGTTGAGAATGTACCTGAGGTTCCAGTAGAGACAGTCATTCAGGCTGAACCTCACGTTTCACCTCCTAGTTCGCCACATGTACAACCTATTGACATAGATTCAGAGCCTGAGGTACCAATTCGAGTTGGATCAAAGACAACTGAACCGCCACAGGTAGATACATCAGGGACAGTCTCTCCTCGAATTGATGATATTGTTCAATCTTGTTGGCTCGAGAGGTCTTTGGGGAGACAGAGGCGAGAACCTTCGTATAACCTTGATTTGTCTGAGTTCGGTGAGCCTTATCAAAAAAGGTCGAACAAGAAAATCAAGAAACAGGTGCACATTGAGAAGACTCCAAAATCAGAGATTGTTATAGAGGTTGTTGTTCCTCCAGAGGGTAAGAGCCTAGATGAAGTCGAAGTTGGTGACTTTACTTTTACTAAGGCAAATCTAGGCAGAACTACACGAGAGATAGATGTGACTCTTCTTAAGATTGTTACCAATAATCTTGAAGAACGTATCACGAAGGATGGAGAGGATAAGGCATTGCTTAAGGCTGAAAATGGTCAACTTCGTCAATATATTTCTGATCTTGTTCATGGAAATTCGAATAGAGCACCTGCTCTTCCTCATAATACACTTGCAAAACAACGAAAGCTTGATCAGTTAGTCAGTCATGGCAGACTTTTGGACAACTGGATTGAAAGTTTAGTTGCTATAGGTCAACATCTTCTTGCAGATTTGTATCAGTTAAGGAGTGATGCACATAAGCTTCGTCAAGGTGTCCAGTTGCTCAAGATTTCAGTTGCAGAGAGTTTAGCCAAGGATCGTGTTCTTGTGTCTCAGTTGTCTATTGCATACGATGCCTTGGAGATTGATGAAGATCAAGAGAAGGTTTTCACTTGGAGAGAGCAGCACCATTTCAAAATGGAGATATGTGAAAAGATCTCTGCCAAGTTGTTTTCGTTAAAAGATGATGTAATTGGAGTACTTGCACTTGTCAGTGGTTTTGTTGTTCAGATTCCGTGTCATTATCTTCTTGAAGATGGCATGTATGTTGAATTGGACAAAGTACAAGCTGAATTTGAAAAGCTGATTCGTGATAACTCTGGAGTGTAAGATCCTGCGCTTTTCCGCTGGAGAATTATCTCGCTTATTTCAGCTAATTTTGCAAAGATCGACCGGCGATGTTAGAGAGAAGGCATGCATATGGTCAAAGAAAGTGGCGAGCTAAAGAAGCAGATCGTTTTGATAGCACTCTTCACAGTGCCCGGGCGACAAAGATTGATGAGTCTTTGGTCGGCGTTAGACCGAGATGACATGGAGTGATCTCATGAAGTTGAACCTCAGAATTAGTTTGAGGGTTGAGTTGGCGAGCTAGCTAACTCCGGATTCTCGCCTTTAAGTTCACTATCGCACTTCACACATGCTTATTCTTCCTCGAATTATCTACACGAGTTAGGGTTAGGCTCTTAGTTAACTGGCGGTAGTGTCCGGGCTTAACTTTTCTTTTAAATATGACGCAGCATGCTTGCAATACGGGTCCATTTAGGTGTCACATTTGCTTAACCGATGGTAGCTTTCTTCCGCATAACTTATAGTTTATTTCATTAGGTTAGTAAATAAATCTGCGCAATGCAAGATCATAGCTGACTCGCGCCATTTCAGGCCCCCACACCTTCTCGGGATGTCTATATAATAAAAAGCTTTTGCTCATTTGTAATTAACTTTGCACGCAGAGAGAAAATATATGTTGTGCCTACCTTTTGCCCCTCAATACTGCTCTCTTTTGGTATTTGTTCATGCTGCCTTTTACTATTATGATGAATTGTTGCGCCATTACAGGGTTTCATGCAATTATAATGGTAAATTCTTCCATACAGTTGTGATCAAATCTGTTTGTGTTTAATGTGTTTGTTCGATTGAGATGATAGTTGTTAAATTCTTTTGCCCCGCAGAAAATCCCAGCCAGGTTATCATGTGTTGCTGCGTGAATATTAGACTTATTCGGGTTTGAGTCGATAGTCGCGCTTCACCTTGCCTTCTCTGCTGAGAACTGCATACTTTTATCGTGCGTTGTTGTTACCAATAAGCGTGTTTAGATTGAGCTGATAGATGTGCCACCTTGCCTTCAAGTTGAGAATCTACACTCGTTTATCGTCTGATAGTCAAACCTTGCTCCGTTTCCTCATGCTCTGTTTTTCTTGAGGAAAGTGGATAGAATTTAAGTAATTAAGTTTAGTTGTAGTTAGTAGTCTGCAAAACCAGAAAATACTCAGCTGCAACGTATAGTTTTCAAGAAAGCCTTGTACCTCTACAGCTGAAACAAAAAGACAGGATTTAGTTTAGTTTATTTCCATTTGCAAGTACTTTTGTCAAGCACAACGAGGGAGCTTCCCCTCCTAATTTGAAAAGCACTCATTGCGTAGTGTGCATAGCTGTCCGTACCAACTCTTACTCCAGAGGTGCTAGTTGTTACGCCAACATATCAGATATCAAGGCATTTGCAGGAGGAGTTCACGGTGACTTTATTCCTATATTGGGTTCATTATTTGAAAATATGGGGAATATAAATGTATTCCTATTGGGTGATTTGCATGATGGAACATGTTGCTGGTCGATGCATATTGAAGCATTCATTTTGAGAGTAAATATATCTACTGATCTTCATATTTCAGAGCTGGTCGTTGACATTTAAACTCAAGATACTAGGCATTGCATATTGGAGGTTTTGCAAGGGGTTGATAGCCATCTTCAAGGTGGAACGGCTGACATAAGGAGGTTGTGGGTAGCTGTAGATGTGACATTTGGAGTGAAGAGGGACGTGAGGCTCTTCCCTG
Organism: Sequoia sempervirens; assembly: GCA_007258455.2. Taxonomy (NCBI): domain Eukaryota; kingdom Viridiplantae; phylum Streptophyta; class Pinopsida; order Cupressales; family Cupressaceae; genus Sequoia; species Sequoia sempervirens. The sequence goes on along the minus strand of VDFB02119960.1, from coordinate 76,402 downwards.
CACATAGTTGACTCTTTCCTCCGTTATGATCCTTTTCCCTAACCGCTGGAGCTTTATTGGAAACCTAGTAAGGAGGCGTGGCAATTGGCTACAGTCCACCTATGTATAAAAAGGCACCAGTTGCAGAAGTTGCTGCTACTATTTACCATGGAGCTGAGTTATTAAGGGCCGTGGAAATAATTGTGTATAGCCGTTCCCAGGAGTGTCATGACCCCGAAATTGTAACACATTAAAATGCAATAAATGAATAAAATAAATATTAAAATTAAAAATTAAAAAAAAAGGAAATATTAGCAATTTAAAATTAGTAAGATAATATTATAATTATAAATGTAAATATTGACACTACAAAATAAACATTGACAATTTTAAATATCATTATAATCCTTATAATAATACTAAAAGATATATAAAAAAACTAATATAAATAATAATAATAAATACATTATGTATATTTCAATCAGAAGCAATTAATATAAAATATATCTTGTAAGTTCTAAGCAGCAACTATGTAATATAAAGAGATTAATATCCATAAAAGAATCCATCCAAAACAAAGAATACAAAAGCAGCGATCCTATATAAAAAGATGGCAAATAAAGTATTTGAGTATTAAGGCCAGCAATATAACACAATAATAGGCAGCAATTACTTTAAAAAGTAGAATCACTTGTTACCAAAAGATTATTCAAATGGTTGTCTCTATTCAAAGGGATTGCATCTCCTCATTGCAATATAAAGATATATATTGGCAGATGTAAATTAAGAGATGGAGGGGAAAAAAAATAAGAGGGAGAGCAGATTAAGAAATTAAGTGGCAGATATAAAAAGATATATACAGATATACATGTAACATGTTTAAGAATATATACATATATTAATAATTAGGGGAAGAAAGAATGTGAAATATAAGAATAAAATACAGCAGATCTGCTAAAGATATAAAATGGGGAATCGATAGGCATGCTTACTATTTTATAATATGTTCATAAGTTATAGAGTAGAATAAGCAGATGTATTTATTATTATTTGCTTCCAATCATGATATGTTTAGATTTATTTATTATTATTTGTTCTAACCATAAGCTATCTAGAATAGGGTCAATAGATGTATTTTTATTTTGTCTTTGATTTATAAGAATAGATTTGATATTTACTTAAGAATCAAGGATAAATGCAAATGTATTTGATTACTTAAAAGATTGTCTTCATGAGTGTTTGCAACCCTACAAGGGAGGAAGGGCCTGAGAAAAGTGGTGTGTAAAAACCCCACTTAAGATCTGCCTCTGGAACCCAAGGCAAAGATGGGCCATGGAGGGGTGAAAATTCCACTTAAGGTTCCGCCCAATCCCAATGCATGGGTGGGCCATGGAGGAGTGGAAATTCCACTTAAGGTTCCGCCTAGTCCCAATGCATGGGGGGTCTCACTCAAGATTTTCCGCAGCCATGGAGGGGTGGTAGGCCCGGAACCACTTATAAGCTCCGCTAGCTTCCCCCCATTAGGTTAAGTGTCTTTTGAGGTGATGACGTGCGTAGAGAAAGCAAGTACAAGTGTTTCCACTAAGCCCGCCACTCCGAGGGTGGAATCGTCTTGGTTTGGACATTCTTGCCACTCGGGACCAAGGGGTGGGTTGTCTTGAACGGAGCTTCTGCTCTTAGGCTTTGATGGATAGCTTTGGGCAGATCTACCCATGCCACTCATATGTCTTCATTATTGCTTTTGTGATTATGTTTATATTTTGGATATCTAGATATTAATGCTAACAAATATATGTGGAAATGTTATTAATATGGTGAATGCAGATTTCAATCCAAAATTACTTCATTAGAGAGAACCTTCCCTTGAAAGAAGAAACCTGAAACCTAATCAACAAGTGAATCCTAGGGTAAAGCAGGACGAGGGACATTACAATGAGCAAGGTATTCATTGACAAATATAGCAACAAACGAACACTTGCAAATGCTTAGGAATAGCAAAACAACCAACTTTGAATGCTCAACAATCAATCTTCAACTCTATTTGTGCAATGGCAAGCAAGAAAATAAGTTCGGCCATGGAGGTAAAAAGTTTTATTTTTCATTTACAAAATGATAAATAAGTTTGTTTTTGCCTATTCGGTGTTTTATTAGGCATAAATTAGGGTTGGAGGCTTTATTTTATATTTTAAAGTCAAAAAAAAAGTTAAAAAAACATTAAAAAAGTCAAAAAAATTTGAAGACACGCCTAGGCACATGCAGTGCCCAAATACGCATCGAGTCTGCTTGGGTTTGGCAAGGCCAAACCCTATTTGAACCCATAGGGAACCGAACCCAGGCCTAGGTACCTGCAAACCAATAACATAGCTTGCATGCCAACAACATTCCAAAAATAATTTTATTATTTGTACTTCTCAGACAATACTACACCATACTAAACCATGCCAAATGAGCCTTTAATCTCTTTTGCAACTGACAATAATAACTGATTCTAATACCATATCAAGAATTTTGAAGTTTGAGGCTTTTCTAAACATTGAAATCAAAATCCAAATTATTATTGTTAGTATTAACAGCTATATAACTTATATCATTAACTATGAATCTGAATCATGATATATTTATTGTTGTTATACTACAGTTTTTGCTATCACTGCTATCATGATTAATTTAATTGTTGTAATATTCCTGTCATGATATATTTATTGTTGTTGTTATAATGTTGTCATGTTATAATGCTATCATGATATATTTAACAGTTTTTTTAATGTTATGAACAATTTTTTTTAGAACATTACAGAAATTTACTTTTCAACAAGGATGCTTGGCCATTGCCAGGACACTCAAGGGATGTCTGAGATATCCCCAGCCACCTCGGGGATGGCTAGGCATCCTCTATGCATTTCCTAGTGTCCCCGATTTTAGGGAGGTATTCCAAGATGTTTCCGCATTTTCTCAGTTGATGGGGTACAGCCAAGGGATGTCCCCTAATGTCCTATCATCCCCAAAACACCTAAGGGGACGAGGATGGGGGTTTGAGGGGTAAGGAGGCATCCCTGTGTAACACTTATTTCTTTTAATGAGATAGCATAGACAATATAAGGGACTTTGGTACAATGTGCATCTATATTAGCATCACGCAATGTAGTTGGTTTGACCCTTGCAGGACTTTGGTTCAAACCCCGTTTGAATTCCTATTCATTCTAAGCAAGAGATCTTGTAGGCTCCAAGGGGGGTCAAAGAATGGGAGCAATTCTCTGTGAGTCCATCAAGAAATTTGTCAATAACCTATAGAAATATATTCAAAACCCATACGAACAACTTTTTTAATATTTCTTTTTGTTTGTAATTATATTTTGACTCGTCACTAGGAAAGACAAAATGGGTCTACATGGATGGTTTGTGGGGAGTCTGCACTTTCATTTCTGCATTTTGCAAGGGTTGTCTGCTCCCTACAAATATTGCCCTTTTGTCGTGGCTGGTGTTGCTTTGTATTTTTCATCTAGTGCTTTGTTTGCCTCCTATTGATCCATCAAACCTAGCAACCCTACTTTGTCTTTTGCAGTTGATTTGGCCATTGCTTGTGTTGTGTGATTTATCACCCAATTTCATCATGAGCCCTAATTTATTCACAAATCCCTTTTCTAATATTAGTGAATTCAGTTGCTAACTTTGTATGCCTTTAAAAACAAGATAAAAACATAAACCATAATCCCCTATTAATTCAAGTTAAATTGTGTTTTATGAAAGTAATGCCTAATGGTATTTGTTAAATATTAATAAAATTAATAATATGTATAAATATTTATTAATTTTAGCTTTTATTATAATTTTAATGTTATATAAAATATTCATAAAATTAATTATAAGTATAAATATTTATTAATTTTAGCTTTTATAATTTTAGTATTATATAAAATATTAGTAAAATTACAATAATATATTACTAATAATTTTATTATTATATTATATTAAATTTATTAATATTATATAAGGTTCATAAATATTTTTGTATATTAAAAATACTTGGAAATATGTATATTGTCTCGAATATTTTTGTATTTAGGCTACAAATATATATTGTATAGTTGAACCCAAAATAAACCCAACTCTCAAAAAAATTACCAAATTTACAAACTGAATCTACGATCTAGAACCCAAATCCAAACCAGAACCAACAACATAAGTCTTACGACATCATGTTGTTGTAAATTTTCTTTCTCATTTATGATTTTAGTCTAAAAAGCATATCACGGAAGACAACCTTTGGTCATGACCTTTTGATTGTATTTATATAGTCTGGGCCATGGTTTACAAACCAGACGAATACTCGTCGGGCCACCGAGTACTCGTCAAGTCATCGAGTATAAGCAGGTTTTAGATCCACGCGAGCCACTCCCAGGTATACTCACAACTTGTCACGGGAAAAAGCTCTCTGGGTCATCTGCAAAAAATTGCAAAAAATCTTGCATAAGCTTGCCGAAAATCCTGGAAAAACTCCCCATTATTGAAACACAATTTTGACGCATCTTTTTTTGTGTGATTTTGACTTGTTTTTTGTGCAATTTGGAAAAGTTTAGGACATGATTTTGTGCCCTATAAAACACCATTTGGGAGAACGAAAATCGTGTGTGTTCCCCCAAACCCCCACGAGGGGCACTACCCCTCAATCCCGCTAGAGACGTTGCCCCCAGACCCCCACAACCCCCAAACCCCTACACCCAACTGGGGATGTTTCCCCCAAATCCCCAACAAACTCATTTAATTCATTTTGTAGCTATACTTTGCATTAAAGTTTATATTTTTTCAAAAATTTATGTTTTTTTCAAATATTTAAGTGTTTTTTAAGGTGTCGAGTTTTTCTCGAGTTTTGCCGAGTACTCTCCGAGTCAAAATTTTTTTGGCTTTCTAAGTACTCTCCGAGTTCGAGTTTGCAAACTATGGTCTAGGCAATGTGTTGTATTGGAAGGCATATTATCTTGGCAATTTGTAGCTGTTATTTCTTTTACTCTGCTAAATGCTATTGCCGTTATATTTCTGCTATCTATGCACGTATGCTGCAATATCTCTAATCAATTAAAGAATGCAAGTCCAACCTATGATGCATTTTATCAATTGTGTTGGCATTTAAATTAGCACCTTTAGAGTGTTGATAGTAAATGTTCAGCTATTACAAATGTTTTGCAACACTCTTTCATTATTTAAAGAGGAGAAGTCCCTCTCTATTGAATGCAATGTGTAAGGAAGGGAATGGTAAACTAAGGTTCCTATCTTTTTGTACTCAGCGGTAGGACACAATGGTACACAAACACAATGCGCCGTAGCTAAGTTTTTTCTCTGGTTTTTGTAGATCTTAACTACAACTATTCTAGCTTTTAATCTATCCAATATCCTCAAGGTAAATAGAGCATGAGGGTATAGGAGCAGGAATGGATTGGTTGGATCACTTGAATCTGCCATCTCCTTAGAATATGGCCGAGGCTCTGAACTCTCAGATATATGTCAGGATAAGGTTAGATACAAGCAAATTCTCTTCACAATAAGTTGGATTTGAGACCTGCCAAGGAGGAGGAACCCCTATCCGACGTATGGGCTAGGAAATGACTTATAAGAAACAACAAATTACGATGTCTTGGCCGACAAACTTGCTAAGGAGGAGGAACCCCTATCCGAAGTATAGGTTGAAGGACAATCCATTAAACAACAACAAACGAAAACTGTTAATAACAGATATCCAAGGAGGAGGAACCCCTATCTGAGGAGGGAAATGAAACAACAAGCTACTAGATACAAAACGTAGAAAGAACTCAAATATGTAGATCAAAATGCAAGCGCCTTCTAATTTTCTTGTTCAAGCTTCATCTACTAGATACAAAGATTGGGACAGCAAAGGCACAAAATCATGCACAATTACAATCAACCAATGAACTCTCATCCAAGAGTGAACAGATATTCGCTTTCAAAGCTGTTGGCAACAATGGCGCAGCAATTTTGCATAGCAAGTAAAGGTTAAACAAACAATGAGCCCAAGGCTCTTATTTATAGAACTCAAAGGAGTGGGAAACCCCAAAATCTCCTTGAGTTAACAATGAGTTCTTGCCAATCAATTAGCAAGATTTATTCCTAAAAAGGGGGAAAAACAGCTAATTGGAAAACTACTTCAGTTAACTGACACTAAACAAAGAGTCAACTAGAAACTACTTTAGTTGACTGAAAGTAAACTAAAGGTAAACTTTAATACAAAGTATCCCTTTAAAATAGACATCCATATTTAATGGAGATCTGAGATCCATAGATTATGGAAGCCGATTAGACATCCTTAATCAATGCGATCTGACGATGCATGATTTATGGAATATGGAGTTAACTTGGAAAGGGGCATCAAGTTAACTCCAATTACATTTAATGTCATCTTGAGTTGACTTGGAAAGGGGCATCAAGTCAAACTCAAATATCATAAATGCCACTAGGAGGGTGTAGGACGTCCTTCCTTAGTGCTTATACAACTACCCATAATCAACAATGTTTCTAATCATTCGTTGACTTCTTCAGCCTCAAGGGAGTTAATGCTCTGCAAAATGATGACGTGGTGCTTTAATGATGACGTGGTGCTTTAGCATTACTTCACCTATTGTGAGCTAATATCCTAAGTCTATACACCGAGTAGCTACCTCTTCGAATTGGGCTGATAGAGCTGCCACTTTGGACATCCCTAAACTAATTTTGTACAGTGACCATCTCGATGTATTCTCCTCCCTCGTGCTGATATTCTATGCACGGGAAAGATATTACCAACGTTCTTGCGAAGTTGATAATATTGGCAACCACCCGTCGATAATCAATCAATTCTACTGAATGGGCATCATAGGCTTTCACCTTGTATGCCAATTGTTCTTTCCAAGCAAAGAGATGTTGCTTGTTTTCCTCAAAGTAGACTGATTGATATGCCAATTGCAAGTTTGCAATTGTGCTCTCGTCTACTAGACTCTTTTATGCCATTCTTTGTTCTGATTGTTGGATCTTTGCACGAAGTCCATGTGCTCTATCTCGTAACTAGTATAGATTTGCCAATATACATCTGCCTTTGAGAACAAACTCCTCCACTTCATCTCTCAAGTGTTTGTCATATGTTATCAGTTGTTGATGATTTTGTTCTACGGGGAGATCTAGCAATCCTGCTGGTAAGGCTGAGACGTTCCGGGTGCCATGCATCAAGCTGGAAATGTATGATCTCAATTGCTGGTTCTCAGCCTTTAAGGCTGCTTTGTCTTTCCCATCCTTGATTATCCTTTCTTGTGCGCTCACCGAAGCTATCTCGAGAAGGTCTACCTCCACCTATCGTGAAGTCTTCCCAAGGTTAACTTTAGACAATGTGTAGTCTTCCACTTGTACCTCGTGTATGCTTTTCTCTACTGGTGGGGCAGCAATCTCTATGATGAGTTCACAACCTGCATTTCTCTATATGTGAACTTGCTTTTTCAACTTCTTCGCCGGTATGTCTTGTGAGACATGGTCAAATTCAATGAAGTCAAGTTCATAGGAAGGTCTTTCCCTTTTCCTACCTAGGAAGCCCTCAAACCAGATAAAATCTCAGCTAGCTTCACTAGAATGAGGAATGTGGGTCACTTGAATGCCTGAATTGTGAGACTGTGCTGGAGTGACGTCTCTCGATGGCGAGTCCAAGTCAATGAGAACTTGCGACCATTGCGATGGTGGTGATATAGGTGGTTATGTTTCTATAACAAGCACCATTTCTACTGCTACTTCTTCCACTAGCTTTTCCAATTCCACTACTGGCTCTTCAGCAACTATTGTTGCTGGCCCTTAGTGTTGATGTGTTTTTCTTGACCGCACCAACACAGAATAAAGTTGCCAACGGCTACCCTATTCTCTCTTGATCAAAGTATCCAGCATGCTAAGATTGCGAGAGAGTTCGTGCATTCAACTCCAAAGTTCCTCCAATGCGAATAGTCTCAGTTGGCTTGATATGATTTTGCTGGTATTTCAAGGGGACTTACAAAATTGTTCAGCAGTAGAGAAAGGGATTTTCGCAGTTCGACAGATTTATCAATGAAGCACGGATTTCCTATACTAACCAGAAAGTATTGAATTTAAAGTGGTGCAAGGTTAAGAAGGCTCTAATCTACTCTAAGGCGTGGGACATGGCAATCAATTCTCATAAGCTTCAACCAGACTCTGCTTTGCCTCACTTCGGATAGCCTCCACAGAACCGGTGCAATCTTCAGAGGAGTAGCTCAAGGTGTTCAGATCACAACTTAGCATGAAAATACCATCACAACGACGCATATAAACATACAAATCATGATCGAAGTTAAGTACACGATATTCCAATTGACCACACAAGGCGTATTCACCAGCAGCGAACACACTAGTGGTATGGATAGACGAAGTTTGCTCAAATTGAAGACCACATTCCACAATCACTAACTACTTGCATGAAATGAAATTTATTCTACTTTAAGCTACTATTCGAATCAAAAGGACGAAGAAACCTTGCTAGCTACTCACAACAAAAGACGAAATTCACCATCAATTAAAATTCTTTTTATTGCGAGAGTGTTCACAACAATTTCTTACAAAATTTTCAAAGGAAAAAACTTTCCTTCTTCAACTATACTAGCAATCTATACTAGGCTACTTCTAAGTTGTCGCTCTACTCTATGTCTACTGTAACTATTCTAACTTCTAATGAGGTACAAATGAGGGGGAATGCCCCTTTATATAGCTGGCCAAGTCCAACGGACGGCTCATATTACAATCAGATGGATGGCCCAAATTGTGCCACCCTAGCCCTAAACAAGATTTACCCTAAAAACCGCCACCAAGAGGAGTGGGGAAATAAATGAGCGATTAATGGCCATCATCTTCCAAAAGATTCTTGTTCATAGATGCGTTCACATTGCTTCAACTTCTTGGCAGGCACATTCTCAATCTGACTTCAAGGTTGCAACCTCCTTTGCTTGATGATGATTTGTCATTTTTTTTTTTTTAACTCCAAAGTGCTTGAGGATGACCTTCTTCTCTCCATCCTGAGCTTTGAAAACATTTCTTCTTTGTCACTTGAGCTGGGCACATACTAAGTCTCAACACTTAGCCATTTTCTCCAAGTATTCGCTTCATCTCCCTAAGTCACCACAGTTTAGTCTCGACATTCCTCCTGCAAAACAAGCAAAGAGAAGAGCATCATAACACTTCATAATATAAATTCACTTTACCTACCTGATTTTCATGCTTTAACTTCCAAGGGTTCGTCATTTTTCTCTAGCCAACTTCGCTTTCGTCATGACTTAGAATATTTCCACATTATCATTCATCCCCTTTAGGGCGCATCTGAAGACTTGAGCTTCCATTTTCATTCCTTAGAGAATTTCACTCATCTTGTATTCCTTGGGCATACTTCATTTTAACACTTTGAAATCACCCTGTGAAAATATTAGTTTAATTGCTCCCTTTTCATTTCACTGGCTTAAGCGTTCACTCTGATATTTCATCCAACTCTGGCTCAAGAAAATTGTTTTCATCAGGAACTTGATCAAAAATCATCTAGGCATCCAACTTCAAATTCACCCACCAAGGCATTTTATGTCCACAACACATTTTATTCCTTGCCTTAGAAATTTTTTCCAAATTTTCCCCTTAGAAAATTCATTGTTTAAGTGCCCATCAAAAATCTCCATCCTGAAGGCCTCGGCAAAGTGTGGAAGACTTTAAAATCCATTCCCCATCGCATACGTCCAATACCCAGAAGAAAATTCCCTTTAGAAAGCGTTGAATTCATGTGTCTCCGAACGAAGGGGTACATTTAATCTTTTGAATTTTTAACCTTAGAAAAATATTTTGCCAACAATTTTATTCTCATTCTTTATCTCTGGGTGTATTTCCTTGCTCCAACTTGAAAAAATTTTATCATCTTCATGAAGCTGGCACTTTCTGACTCCTCGCCAACTTTATCCATGCCTTAACAAATTTCATCATCCTCCTGCAAGCTTGGGCGTACTTTTCTTGCTTTGACACTTAGAAAATTTTCTAACTCATTTTCCTCAAGCTGGGCGCATTTGAGTTTTTCTCCTGCCATTAGCAAACACTTAGAATAATTTTCTCACCTCTTCTTTAGCTTGGGCGCATTTTCAGGGTCACACTTCCATTTTAGACACTAAGAAAATTTTCCAAGGCTCCTCCAAGTCAAGGGTGCATATAGGGGTCTAAGTTTTTAGTTTCCAACACTTAGTCAAATCACAAGTCACTCCAGCTAAGGCACATTTCACCATCTTTACTTCCAATTTGGGTGCCTTAGACAAATTTGATGCCACCAACTTCTCTTCAACCTAGGCACACACTGAAGGTAGTTGTCTCAAGTTTTCAATATTTTGTTAAATTTTCTCATGCCATCTCCAAGTGAAGGCGCATTTTACATGGCTTACTTCAAGTTTCCACAAAAAAAATTTAAACTTTTGATGTTACCTCTTTCAAGCCAGGCGCACTCAACATGGTGGACTTCAAGTTTCAATTCCTTAGAAAATTTCATCCCCACCCTGGGCGCATTTGACCCCTAAAGCTTTCAATTTCACTTGCCTTAGAAAATTTTAAGTCCTCTTTCAAGTTTGGGCGCATTTGGGAGCTTCTACTTTCGTTTCTCCAACACTTAGAAAATTTTCTAAGTCATCTCCTTGTTGGGTGCAAATGACCCTTCAAGCGCTAAATTTCAATGCCTTAGAAACTTTTAAGGCTTCCTCTTTACCTTGGGTGCATTTCACCTCTTCTAGTTTGAATTTTTTTACACTTAGAGAAATTTCCAAGTGCCTTTCTTTACCTAGGGCGCAATTAGGGAGCCAAGCTTCAAGTTTGAAGGACTTAGAATATTTTCACTATGGCATCTTCCTCCCAGGGCGCATTCAAGGGTCCCTTCTTTCAATTTTCATGACTTAGTCAACTTTCAAGTTAGCTCCAAGCCTAGGTGCATATGAGGTCAAGAGCTTCAAATTTTCAACACTTAGTCACATTTCTAGCTTCCCTCTTCAACTAAGGCGCATTTGGGGTCTTCTACTTCTAATGTAGCAAACTTAAACAAATTTCAAGGCATATCTCTTCAAGCTTGGGCGCATCTAGTCCTGTGAGCTTCCATTTTTCATGCCTTAGTAGAATTTTCATCCATCTCAGCTTCTCAAGGTGCATTTGGCAGGTCAAGCTTCCATTTTTCATGCCTTAGTAGAATTTCCATCCATCTTGTTGGTGTAATTAAAAGTCTTGTACCTTGTCCTAGGTCATAATTACACCTTACTTAAGTTTACTTAGGGACCACATAGGAGGTTCTTGGAGATTTTCCACCTTTGGTGGAGTTGACATCTCATACCTCATCACTTCCACCTTTTGTGGAGATTATCACATTATCTTTTTCCACTTTAGATGTAGTGATAACTCTTCATTGTTGTCACATGTCATAAGATTACGACACTTGTCATAATCTTATGCCCTCCTATGTTCTCACCTTGGCTATATATCCAAGGGGTCTCCTATGCATTGAGTATTGAGCATTGTATTGCATATCATATTATTGACATTGAATACAGTTTATTCTTGTCATATTATTTTCTCTCTCTTTTGTGCTTTCTATTAGGCCTCTAGATCTTGGGTGGCTACCTTCATAGCCAATTCTTACATGGTATCAGAGCCATTGGAGCGTCTTTGGATTGCCATTTTGGAGAGATCTATGTTGCTGCACCATTTTGGAGCATCCTACGCCAAATCTAAGTCCTCCATTGCGTTCGGGAGGCTGTTTTCAGTTGAGATTGCCTTTCGTTTCATCCAAATCGAACATCGGGAGCTCCAGATCTGAAAAATTCTCCAATTTGGGTATTTTTCAATTTTTCTATAGTTTAGTTGAAAATTTTTCAAAATTTTTTTAGAAAATTTTCAATTTATTCTTTAGAAATTTTATTGTAAATATTGGAGATTTTATTTCTGCAGAATAAATATATTATTCGCAGATTTATTGTATAAATCTTTTTTTGATTTAAAAATCAAAAATTTTATATTTTGATTTTTTATAAATAAAAAAAAAAACAAAAAAATTCAAATAAAATCAAAAAGGGCTTAAAGTTTTTGCAAATGTCGCATTCGCTAGACCGCAGGTAATGACCGCCTCTAGCCACCGCCCAACCCCTCGCTTTAATGCCAGTATCCACGCGGATCGCCGCTCCCCACCTCCACTCAACAATTTGCCAAGCGGTCCAAATCAACACGGCCACATATCTCTACGCTAACACCTTATTCCGCCATAGAGGAGACATCGCCATCATCACCACGCCATCCACTACCGGGCCAACCATCAAGCCGCACTCTACTTCATCTCCGCGATGCCGCACAAGGAAGCCAGACTTCCACATCAACAACAAAGATCCCAGACAAGACGTGATATGCCACGCCATCAAAGCGGATTTTTATACCACGGGTCGTAGGTCACAAATTTAGAATTCAGCTTTGTCGACGTACAAGATAAAGGCCGCTGATGACGCCAAATAGTATTTCCAAATTTTTTGCCCCCCTCACCATTGAGCATTTTGAATTTGCAGTCCGACTTCAAAGCTCCATATCTCGCTCATTTTTGCTCCTTTTTTCGAGCAATTTTTTTTTTATTTGGGCTAATTTTTCGTGTACTTCACAATGGTGTAGTCGGTTTCTGATTTTGGTGCACAGATTTTCCAGAATTTTCAGTTTCTCATGACTGTACCTGTCTTGTCACCATTTCTGCAATTTCAGAGGCTTCGTTCAGGCTCATACGAACTCCTTTTCAGGTGCCATTTTTTTTGAAAGTGCATGATTTTTTGTCTACTTCTTGAATCTGCAATCAGTTTGAAGCGATCTTGAGTGGATTTTGTACTTTCAGCATATGGTCATTTTTGGCCTATTTGGCACTTGTATTGCATAGATCTAGATTTAGATCTTTTCTTATTTGTTCTAGTCTATTATTAGCCTCTTTATTGGAAAGTTTTAAATCAGAAATCATAAGCCCACTTAGCCAAGTTGCAAGTGGCCTATTGTACACGCACTACATTATAAAGTGCCAAAATCATCTATTTGTGAGGGGGTACTTTGATTGAGTGAATTTGGGGGGGTGTATCTTGTGTGATTGTTCCTATTTTCTCTCTTGTGCTCTTTCATTCCATCATGGGTTCATCTAAAGTTCCACTCTTAACTGCACATAATTATGGTACTTGGAAAGTACGTGCATGGAGTAAACTAATGGAAAAAGGTTTAATTTACTACATTGATGGAACCATAACTGCACCTTCAGATCCTAAGGTAGATCCAACAACATTTATGGATTGGCTCACTAAAACTTCTATGGCATTGGGTACATTAAGGAAGTTCATTTCAAATGATCTCATTTTCCATGTTGATAAATGTACTACAGCTAAGGAAGCTTGGGATAAACTTGCTGCTTTGTATGGTAAGGTTGATAAGGTTAAGGGATACAAACTTGAACATGATCTCTTAAGCCTTGATCCCAAAGATTTTGATACAATTCAGGATTATGTCACTAAGGCAAATGAATTAAGAGCACAACTAAAAGATTGTGGTATTGAAAAAGAGGATGATCAATTGGTCTTCAACTTGTTAGATAAACTTCCAGTTGAGTATGCAGCCTTTGTTTCAAGTTTTCAAACTCAAAGATTGACAATAAGCAACTTCAAAACACCATCTTTTGAGGCTCTCACAGATCTTTTGATTCTTGAGCAAAATAAGTTGATGAAAATGGGCATTTTAAAGTCTTCAACTTCAAAAGCATTGGTGGTCAATCATGGAAACAATAAGCAAGGGAAAGACCAAAAGCAATCTTCACCAAAGCCACAAGGAGAGAACAAACAATCCACTCCTCCACAACAAAGCTCAACATCATCTTCTTCAAAGAAGTACAACAATTCAAGTAAGAGGGAGCAACCAACATGTGCATATTGCAAAAGGATTGGTCATGATGAGCATCGTTGTCATGTTAAGCAAATTGATGAGTTGAAACACATCCTTAAGAAGAACAACATCAACTTTCCAGCTACATATCAAGAGAAGGAATCATCTCCTTCCACTTCTTCTAAGGGAAAAGGAACAACTCTCATGGCAACAACATCTAGCTCTTCTCCTTCATCATCTCAACATGATAAACATAAGGGGCAAGCATTTCTTGCAGTTGCAGATTCCAATTCAGATCAGTGGATCCTTGATTCAGGAGCTTCGCATCATATGACTTCGTCCAAGGATATGTACTCTTCATTTGATTCTTGTTCATCACCACCCATTTTGATGGCAAACAACACTTCTTTGGAAGTTTGTGGGAAGGGTTCTATTGACGTTGAAGGTGGAGCATTCAATGATGTTCTATGTGTGCCTACTTTGTCAAGGAACATCCTTTCCATCTATCAGATTACACATAGTGGTTCAGGAAAGAGTGTAGAGTTCACACCAGATTCTGTCATTGTTCAGGATTTGCATAGCAAGGCTCTTGTTGCAGTTGGGGAGGTTGATGATCGTTCTCGGTTCTACACCTTCTCATATTTTGCTCCCATTGATGATTCAGTTCACCCTAGTGTGGACACACATGATGAGATTGAGTATGGTTACTTGAATCTTGGAGTGCTTTCTACTTCTGAGGTTCATGAACCTAATGCTGATACTCCATCTCCTACATTGACTAATGTACCTGATGACACTTGTGTTCCAACAGTTTCAGTACCTTGTGATTCAGTGCAACAGTGTATACCTTGTCTTCCAGCAGCAGCTTCATGGGATGACTACTTGACAGACATTAGCAGTTTGTTTGTGGAATCCTACATTGCAGATTTGGGAAACACATTTGATTATCTATATCTTCTCTTTGATGAAGGTGATTCTTCTTCAGTTGTTGCGAGGGAATACTCTGACCCTCCTCTACATGATCAGTCTTTCGAGGTTGATGTGATTGTGGATGCATCTTTACAACAGTTGGAGGAGGTCACTTTCTCTCTTGAGGAGGCCACTTTCTCTTTTGAGGAGACATTGTCTTTGGAGTATGTTCTACCTTCATCCTTGCTAGATCCTGAGTTGTCTTTTTCAGTGGATCAGAGTGTTGTTGCAAAGAGTTTCTCACAGATTCCAGGAGGTGACTACATTGCAGCTTCACATGGTTTGGGAAAGGCATCTTTCGACATCGACACAGGGACATTTGAGCAGATTTCAGAGACTTCTTACATTTTGAGGGTTCTTCCTTCTTCACTTGTGGATTGGGGAGACTTCATTCATACACCTTTGGTATTGTTTCTTCCCAAGGGGAGGAACGTTGTTCGACAGTTTTGGAGCAGTTTCTTCATTCCTTCTCGAGCATCTTCCATGGGTGATCATTGTACATTGAAGGGGGGCTACCTTGTCTCTCTTCTTCTCTTGTATGGGGGGGACTTTTTCCTCACATAGGGTTTTTTCCTTCTCATACTATATTCATAGACTTTTGTATTTCATCTCTCTTTTAGGGGGTAGTTTTTTCCCACTGGGTTTTTCTATCTTTACTCCACTTGTGAGAGATTGCATTGTTTGTACATGGGTACCTAACATGGCCTAGTAGCTGGGACCCATCTTTCCTTGATTGCTTTTGTGTACATTTTCCCTAAGTTGCACTTAAGGGGGGGTGTTGGTGTAATTAAAAGTCTTGTACCTTGTCCTAGGTCATAATTACACCTTACTTAAGTTTACTTAGGGACCACATAGGAGGTTCTTGGAGATTTTCCACCTTTGGTGGAGTTGACATCTCATACCTCATCACTTCCACCTTTTGTGGAGATTATCACATTATCTTTTTCCACTTTAGATGGAGTGATAACTCATCATTGTTGTCACATGTCATAAGATTACGACACTTGTCATAATCTTATGCCCTCCTATGTTCTCACCTTGGCTATATATCAAAGGGGTCTCCTATGCATTGAGTATTGAGCATTGTATTGCATATCATATTATTGACATTGAATACAATTTATTCTTGTCATATTATTTTCTCTCTCTTTTGTGCTTTCTATTAGGCCTCTAGATCTTGGGTGGCTACCTTCATAGCCAATTCTTACACATCTCAGCTTCTCAAGGTGCATTTGGCAAGTCGAGCTTCCATTTTTGCATATAGATTTTCAACTCACTTTAGCTTATTAAGGCGGATTTAGGGGGGGGGGTGTTCTTTTGACTGCTCATCATGTCTCTAGCTTGCCCTAATTTTCAATTTTTAGAAAGTTTTGCATTCTTCGTGTTTCAAGCTGAGTTCTGGCTCCGGAAGGCTTGATTTTTGCTTTGCTTCAATCATCGTGACGTGACTGAGTTATTGGCGCCTGATGCTTGCATGCACCTGCTATTTTTAGCAACTTACTAAAAATAGTAACTGCTAAGAATGTGCTCAAACTTTAACTGTTGATTGCCTGAGGGGTGTTGATTGTGGTTGGATGCTGCTTCTACATGATTGTCGTGTTCCGCCCCTGATTTTAGGAAACCCTAATTCTTTTGCATGGGCCTACTAAAAATAGTAAGTGTTTGATTTTCAAATCTTTGCAGCTCCGTTTGGTCTGAAATTCGAGCCATGGGGATCATCATCACTTATTTGACCTGTTCATACTGATGCCTCGCGCTGACCTGCTATTTTTGGCATGTTTCTGGAGGTGGTTTACTATTTATAGTCACCGCCTATTTCTAAGACCTCCACAGCTCCGTTTGGCTTGAAATTTGAAAGGCGTGACCCTCATCAGGTGACCTGCCTGTTCACACTAGCACCTAACCCTGGTTTACTATTTTTAGCCAGTTTCTGGAACACCTTACTATAAATAGTAAGTGCTCCGATTGCCTTCAAATTTTACCAGTGGATAGCCTGAAAAATACTGATCGCAGTGGGATACACCGGTTTTCAAAAATTCTAGTGTTTTGTTGTGACCTTTTCACACATCGCCCCATTCAAGATGGGGACCCCCTAATTTTTGCTCCATTCCGGTCTTTTGGCTTGGGTTTCTCTCTCTTTCTCTCGCTCTGTCTCTTTTCTAATGTCTGCCTTTCGAGGGTTGCGCCCGTCAGTGAGTTTAAGCATGAAACTGACCAAATCTAAAAATTAGGGTTTCATTTTTCCTAGTTAGTCCGAGGTCGAATAGGGTGAATAAATTGAAGATTGAAACTAACGTTGTTGTCAGCAAGTTTCCAGCACGCTCCCAGCAAAATTTCATCAGATTCTGAGGTACTTACTATTTTTAGTAAGTGTGAAATTATAGGCAGTTCGTCAGCATTTTTGAAATTCCGACAGTCGCACGGCATTCAGAGCGCATCAGGCCACTCGTATGCAAAATTTGGGCGAAAACAGACAACTTACTATTTTTAGCAGTCCAGCTTCCGGGACAAGTTTCAGGGTTCAAATGTAGAGTTTTCCTTTGCATGTTGGCATATTCCTTCTGGGTTTTTCGAGACCTTCGCGATGATATAACATGCAAAACGAGACCACTTTCAGAATTCAGCCTTCCGAGGCTATTTTTAGGGTTTGCATGTCAGAGTTTCTTTTGCATGTCGGATGATTCCTGATGGGTTTTTCGAGAGCTTCGCGATGGTGTGACATGCAAACGAAGATACTCAGTAAGGAACTTGCTATTTTTAGCAGGTGTGTCCCGGCAGCCGCCTCCCAGCAGTTCAGAATCATGAGCTGATCACAATGCCACAGAAACGAGAGCAAACATATATCTTTCGATATGCATGCAGAGCGAATTAGGGTTTCCAGCTTCGGGACCCAAAAAGAGGCGCAAAAAGTCAGAATTTTCAAAAACCGATGTAAACCATCGCAATCAACATCCTTCAGGCTATCTGCTGGTAAAATTTCAAGTCAAACGGAGCACTTACTATTTATAGTAAGTCAATTTGGAAACTGGCTAAAAATAGTAAATCAGGTGCATGCGTCAGTGTCAGCCAGCAGGTCACGTGGTGAGGAGCGCCTCATTAAAATTTCAAGTCAATCGAAGCAGTGGAGCTACCAAAAACAAGAGGTTACTATTTATAGTAAACTACCTTCAGAAACAGGCTAAAAATAGCAGGGTGACTAAAAGTGGCAGTGTCGACAGGACAACAAGGCTATGAGGATGCAGTGTGCAAAATTTCAAGTCGTTCCGAGCTTCAGAGATGCAAATTCAGAGGGCTTACTAAAAATAGCAGGGCGTGGAAACTGGCGAAAACGAAGAAAAAAAATTTAAGTCTGAAGCTTGTCCTACAGCCATGGCAAAATGCGCCCAATTGATGAGAAGGCATGGAAAATTTCTAAGAGTGTTGAGTTCGTCCAGTGCACAGGCCAAAATGCGCCCAAGGAGAGAAAGTCAAAGGAAGTCAACGCCTTTTCATCCCTCTGCCTAGCCCAAATGCGCCTTCAAGCATATGCCAAGCACAAAAAAATTTCTAAGTATGAGTTCATCCTTCATCAGGGGCAAAATGCGCCCAAAGCACAAGTGGTCAAAGAAAATTCAACATTTTTTATCCTGTTGACCTAGCAAAATGCACCCAACTTGAAGAAAGAAAAGGTTGAAAATTTTTGTAAGTCTGGATATCCTCCTCACCCCTCCAAATGCGTCCATCCTTCTCAGGGGGTGAAATGCGCCCAAGTTGCAAGAAAGTCAAATATACTCCATCCTCCTCAGGGGGTAAAATGCGCCCAAATACATGCATGTAAAGACAAAAAAACGGAAGTTGAAGGGTC
This sequence comes from Sequoia sempervirens, assembly GCA_007258455.2. NCBI lineage: Eukaryota > Viridiplantae > Streptophyta > Pinopsida > Cupressales > Cupressaceae > Sequoia > Sequoia sempervirens. The sequence continues at coordinate 57,687 of VDFB02119960.1, read as the reverse complement.
ACTCCAGGCGTTGTTATAAGTTTCATCCACTAGACATGTCAAAATGCGCCCAAAAGGCAAAGAGGTCAAACAAGTCAACATTCTTATCCTTCACCTACATAAAAATGCGCTCAAGTTAGAAGCAAGTCAACAAGGTCAAAGAAACTCGTCCTCCTTGCATGCCTAAATGCGCCCAAACAAGGTCATGTGAAGACAAAAATGGGAAGTCGAAGAGTCATCCTCTTGCCAAGCTCAAATGCGCCCAAGTTGAGGTGTAAAAAGTGAATGCAAGGTGGTGAATAAGGTGAAAGATACTTCAAAGCATGGTAAAAGGTGGTGAATATTGGGCGTGGTTTTTAATTCTCCTCAAAAGTGTTAGGCGCCTAAGGTGGTAAAGTGTTAGAGTTTTTTTAAGGCGTGTGAGGTGTTGGGAATAAAATGCTAAGGCATGGTTTCAAATTCCTTCTAAGTGATAAGCGCCCAAGATGATATGTGTAAAAAAAAAATATTACAAGGTAATGGATGTGTTGCCTAGGCGTTGGAAATGAAGACCTCTAAGCACAAGATAAAATATCTTCCTTCAGACACAAAATGCGCCTAAGATGTTGAGTGAAGAAAAATGAAATATTTCTAAGGCGTTAGAATTTTAAATAAAATTGCCTTGTAAGTGTGAAACAAAATGCAAGTGGTGAATGAGAAATAAATTGTGCTAGGCATGAATAAAATTTTCTAAATGAAGTTGATAAAATTTCCAACACTGGCGAATGGATAAAAAAAAATTCTAAGGCAAATTCTCAGAGGGCAAGATGATTTAAAATATTTTCTAAGGCAAATATTTTCTCCCTTAGAAAATATGCCTGGAGCTCAAGGTGGTAAAATTTTTCGTAAGGCACCGGCAAATTTTTCAGGGATGAAGTCAAAGGTGAATGATAATGCAGGATGAATTCAAGTTCTTCAAGTGGGAGCAACACAGGAGGATCACGGGCAAAGGATGGATTTAATTCGATAGATAATATTTTTCTAAGGTTCAAAATTCAAAAATTAAATGAACCCGTTCGTTGGGTACCCATGGATTCGAAGCATTCTGAAGAAAATTTTCTTCTGGGTACTGAACATTCGCAATGATAGATGGATTTTCAAGTCTTCCGCGCTTCACCAACACTTTTTCAATGAAGAATTTAATCAATGCTCAAATTGTGAATTTTCCTAAGGGAAAATTTAAAATTCTCTAAGGCAAGATGAATAAAACATGGTTTTTAAGATGAATTTCTCTTAATGATGAATTCGAGATGAGTTGCCTAGATGATTTTGATCGAATTCTTCGAAGATGAATTTTCCAGAGATGATGAAGAGTTAAATTCGAATTCAAGTGACAGAGCTACGACTGGTGAGTTAAAAAGATGAACTTAAATTAAAAGATGCCAGTCAAAGTCGAGCTTCTAGAAGAATAAGATTCCTGACGTCAAGAGACAAGTGTCAGAAATACCAGAGAGGGAAGAATTCGAATTTTGAAGAGTAGTGGAAGTTTAATGCACTGGCTAAAATTGGCTCCTTCTAGAATTCGAATTTTGGCTATAAAATGAAGAAGTCTCTCACTTATTTTTCACAGCTGGAGAATTCAATTTGCTCTGAGATTGACATTGCAGTGAGTTGCTGAAGACTAAGTGTTGTTGAGGCTTGAAGAGTTTGAAATTTTGCTAAGTCTAAGAATTGTTGAGTTGAGGGCGTTGGGAGCTTGCTATTCGAAATTTTGTTGAAGCTTGAATTTGTTTGCTGAAGCTTGAGTTTGCTGAGACTGCTGGAAGGACGCCTTGAGTTGGAGTGCAATCATTGAAAATTCAAATATTGCTGAAGTCAAGAGGGGCGCACTTGCTATTTGCTGAAGTTGAAACTTGAAGTCACTGATGCTAGGTGGGACGCCTTGAAGTGAGGTGAAATTGCTGAGAGTTTTCAAAGTGCGAGCTTGCTGATTGGTACTTGCTGGTACAAAGTACAAGTTCAAAGTTGCTGATTGACTTTGCTGAAGAGTAGTGGAGTCACTGAAAGTCTACTTAGAAATCTTTTTCTAAGTGTTGAAGTTTGAAGTTATTGGAGAAGAAGCTGAGATGGCTGAGGCAAGGGCGACTGGCAAGGACAATGGTGCATCCAGACAAGCAGTGATCAAGAAGTTGAGTAAGACGTTCATGCCGGAATCAAAGTTCATTTCGAAGTTGGGCAAGTTGACAGACACCAACCTGGGCTCCGTCAACCTCGAGACCTTCAAAAACCGGATGTTGGGGATTGGAAGTCAACGGCCTTCGACCACTTCACACAATATTGTTCGAAGTGGGTTATATGCAGCTGCTGGTTTCCCGCCAGCCATTCAATGCTCGGAGCTGATGATGGAGTGTGCTAATTGCTACGAGAAGGAACACCGATCGATCATGTCACCAGATGGCCAAGTGCTTGCCAATCTTACTCCGGCAGCCATTGGGGAGACTTTCGGGATCCCGGTGCACAGGAACATGATTTACAAATCCAGAGAGCGAGCGGAGCAGATGTATGCTTCTACTTTTGAATGATGCATGGAGACAATTAACACCCACTGGATGAGCACTCCCAAGCCTTCTCGAATGAAGTTACCAAAGCAGATCATAGCGGAGGACTTGAAGCAGGAATATTGTGACCTCATCATGATGCTGAGCAGGGTTGGTGGCTATGCGCAGTCATACATTTTTGAGCCTTGGATGTTTTACTACATCAACCTAGTGCTGGAAGGGAAGGACTATGTCAATTGGGCCGAGATGATCAGCGATAATTTGCATGAGCAGCTCCTAAGCTTGAGGAGAACGAAGACATTTTACATGAGCTCTTATATTATCTATATGTTGGCACGGATGACGAAGTACAGGGGGATCTCATACAAGGAGCCTGTCGGTTGCGGCTCTCACCAATTCAAGATTCATGAGGCTTGTCCGCAGCTGCATTTGGCGAGCACAACTCACTTCAAGCGTGTCAACGATTCCTTCACCATGTACATCACGAGATTGCTTCAGGAGCGGTTACATCATCGAATCTCGAGGGATGCCCACGAGCTAATTGAGAGGTATGGGTGCTGGTTCATACAGTTTCCGAGATTTTCTTACATTAGGCTGCAAGGTTTTGCATCGTACCCATATAGGCTGCCTAAGTACCCAACAGATAGAGTTTTAATGCTAGAGATATCAAGGCAACTGCTTGCCTTTAATAAAATTCAAAAGAAGAAGAAAGGAGGGGTAGAATTTCCAATTGTTATGGGCAACTCAGATGAGGTCTGTCCCTCAATACAGGCAGCTAGAGAGGCTGAAAGTGAACTTCAATTTTATCATTTTTCATACCACACTAGTCGACAGCACTATGACCCGCATTATAACATCAAATGGGTGTTGTCGGAAGAATTTAAACATAAGGCCACCATTGAAGATTATTGGGCTGATGCAACTGATGAGATTGAAGTAAGGAAGAGCATGTTTTCACGGTTGCCAGTTACTTTGATCAGGGAATGTGAGGTTGTGCCAGTTTCGGACCAAGTCAATGAGGATATGGATGTTGTGCATCCGGATTATGCAGCAGTGAGAGATACTCCACTACCACCTCCCAATTGGTCAGAGCCCGAGGTTGCAGATTTAGATACTCTCTCTATCCCAGTCATGACATTTACTAGAGCATGGGTTGACAGGCGAGTAAACAGGTTGAAGAGTAGGTCAATTGCTTTGACTTACAATTTGATGGGAGATCACAGGACGCCCACCACTGGCAGGAAGAAACAGATTACACGAGGTCCGGAGTCCAGAAGGAAGGAGATAGTTCGACAGGAACCCGTTCAGCCAGAGCCTCCACGAGTCACAGTGTTACATCCCAAATTGAGACGTTACAATTTACCATTACTAGATAGAGTAAATGTGAATTCTGAAGGTAAATTAATGATGCTTGTACCTCGTTTTCAATATGAATGTTGTTTCATTTGATGTTATTCTTGGTGAAATACTGCATAAAGGAGAATATAAGGTTATTGATTTATGAATAATCTAACTTTTGAAAAGTTTCATGTATTCTGCTTTGTTTTGAGCATATGATTCCCGTTGTCGTGACATGGTGTGCAGGAAGCAGGTTCGTACCTCCAGGCAGAGGAGAGATATCACTCGGGGAAGAACTTGGTCGGGTAAACAGTGATGGATACCAACTGGACATACACACACAAACCTTAGAACTGTGTAAGCTAAGTCATTGTTCTGGTTAAAGGTAAGTCATCTGTAGGCTTGTCTAGTATCATTAGGAGTCGTGTCTTCTTCTGAATGTGTAAACAAGTGATGCTTGCCAGTATAACCTTATAAATGATAAGTTCTGGTTAGAGGTGGATATGTGTATTTGTACATACGAATACGATATGTACAAGTACCCATAAGTACATTCATGTCGATACAAACGTATTAAGCAGATGGATATGCCATACGTATGTGTCGATATAAATGTATTTATGGATACTTATACATGTAGTATATATACAAATATATATACAAGTATACATACCCACGGCTAACGAGATAAATGAATTATATATTGTAATGATATCTTGCCTCTGAAATTATACGAATACATATATATTAATTTACATGTTTAATGTATAATGTAAATGAATATAAATGTATTAGTATAAAGATAAGTATTTCAATATATTTAATATTATATTAAAATATTAATATAATATAGTTTAAAATGTATATAATATTATTTAAATTGATATTTTAAATAATTATACATAAACTATATTATATAAGTATTTTAATAGAATATACCAAATATATTTAAATACAAGAATTGACAAAATCAAATGAAATGAAAATTAAACATTTGAAACACTTTTATAAAAGGCGAATGTAAATCATAAAGAAAATGAAAATTCGCGAATTTCTCTAAATCGCGGATTTCTCTAATGAATCCGTTGAAATTCAATTCTGAGCTTTAGCAAATGCATCATATTTATTTTGAAAACTTTATTTAAATATTGAAGATTTACAAAGTCGAAATAAAGAAGAAAAAACGCGAAAATGATGAAGGAAAATGAAAAACGCGCAGAGAAATCGCGCGACTAGGGCCAGGCGTCAGAAAATAGAAGAGATATTTCTTGCTTTGCAAAAAGAATGAAATGTGGACGCCATTTGAGCAAGGAAAAAGTCTGAAATGAAACTTGGCATTTAACCTAACTGTAAAAACGCGCCAGTTGAAAGTTGTCACGTTTTTTAACAGTCTGAAACAAATTCGAAAGGAAATAAACTTCTTGCTGTCAAACATGGAGGTCGAAACCCTCACCAAATTGATACACGTTTTTAGTTTGAAATATTCTTCAACCTGCTGGCAGTTCTGGCGCCATAGAAGGTGGAAATCGGTTTTGAATTCAACCTATAAATATACCTGCGTTTGGCATTCTTTCTCACACGAATTTACAGTCAAGTTTCTTGAGCATTTTATAGCTAAAAAGTGAATTCGCCATAGTAGAAGAATTGCTAAGTTATCTTATTATTGTGAGGTATTCTCTGAACAAGAGAGCAGAAGTTGTAATTGCTGGTAATCTTTGAATAGAAGAGGAGCAATCAGGAATTCTCTTTTACTGTGTTGAGTAATTGGTTTCAAGAATTCAAGCTGAAAGTGATCTGAATAAAGGCCAGTGAAGGAGTTATCTTCCCAAACTTGTGGAAAGCTAAATCAGGCATGCTAAACTCTTACTTTTTATGTTAAACTGATAATTCTCTGAATTTTAGTCATGGCTGGAAAGAAATGAGATTGATTATCTTAAAATTGAACTAAAAAGAATAATAGTTTCTTAACCATTATCATGAATATAGTCTTGTCATGGCTTTTGTTTGGCTTTTGTTGTCAATGGTGTACACTTTACATTAGTTAATGGAAAGCAATCTGTATTGTGTTTATATGGCTCTATATAATGAGCATATGCTTGTGTTTAAATAATAGTTACTAGGGTTGAGTCAAGTATATTTGCAAGATATACTCTACAACTTAATACAAACAACTTAATCAAGTTATTGTATCCCTAGGATGAATATATCCTGAATTAGGGCGTCAGTTGTAGTATCTTGTTTAAAAGATTCATCATTCCAGTAGTAAAATGTTGTAGGAAGTCTAGGGTACGGACTACCCCGATAGACCAACCTACGCGTAGAATTAAGATAGCCTTAAGTCAAGTTGAACCTGGCTAGTGATTGTGACATATGACCTATGTTCTTCGTTGAACGTAAACACTTTGGCCAAAGTAGTGTAAGGAACCATTTAGTTGTTGTACTACACTGTCAGTTCACCGTGATTCCGAAATACAACCTAGTTTGTGATTTGCCGTTAGCACGAAAACTAGTTTTGTAGAATCACAGCACTATGTCCAGTTGGTAGTCATTAAAGGTTACCCAACCAATCTCTTCTTCGAAGGGAGGGCCGTTCATTGAAAAATGATCGTGCGGGGGACCGCATTATAAGTCCGTGGTTGGCGGAAAAACGCTCGAGTGATGTTTCTCCTCCACGAACACCCGACGGATGCTCCAAAGCTTGACAGGACGGATTCCTGGACCTTCTTATTTCTATTGGTGTCAAAAGCCTACGGGCTATGTATGTATGTTTCTCTTCATGCTTTGTAATTTCATTTGAAATGAAATAGTTAAAAGATGCAAAAGATGTTTCTTATTTATGTTTTGGAAAGAAATTGTTAAATCAAAATGGTATTGTTCTTACTTTTATGTATGAATTGTAAAGTTTTAATTTTATCGTACAAGTGTGTTCGTTACACACAGTTGCATCACCATTGGAGACACGTTCTCCAAGTATACAGGAGGTTTCCTTATTTGCTGATCAAAGGATTGCATTGAATCAGGTGCAGGTAGTACAGGATAATATTCAGCCTCCACGGAGAGAGTCAGTTGGCCAGAGCATCAACGCACCTGTTAGGGTTGATCAGCAGGACGATGAGGGGACTATTACTGACCCTCAATTTCAGCAAGAATTGGAGACGGCTATGAATGATGATGATGATATAGTTTCAAGAGACACTCAGCCACTTGAGGACAATGAGCCTCGCCAGAATGATGTAGAGGTTGAGCAAGTTAGAGAAGTAGAGGCACAAGAGCAGCAGCCCTTTGATATACAGTATGATGTGCCTGATTGGGTTAAGGATAGAATGAGAAGAAGCCCCAGTGAGGAGATTGATCCAGCGGTTGAGATGGAAGAATTCTTGAACAGGATCAGTGCACCTCCACAGAAGAAAGCAAGAAAATTTTCAAAGATATCCACTGAAGAAGATGGCTCTCGCACCCTTCATGTAGCTGTGCCACGAGTTGAGTGTGATCGAAATGAAGCAGTACCTGAGAATTATGTGGTCACGACTCTGGATTTGGGACACCCCACTGGTGCGCAGATTGTAGAGGAGTGTGATAACTCCTACCTTGCCCTCAAAGATAGGTTATTCAAGAAAGAAGGGAAGTATAAGAAGTTGAAAAGAGAACACAAGGCCTTAATTGGATATGTACAGCAGTTGTCTCGTTCTCGAGGGCAGGATATTCCAGTGATAGAGCCTCCAGCAGAGATACCTAGAGAGTCGATCAACGGCTTGATGGAGTTAGGAAAGATGGCACAGGAGGCAGATAAGTGGGTCACAGGGGTTCGTGTTGAGACAGAGAAGTTTATGGAGGATCTTGCTTTTGCTTTTCAGCAGGCCTCTAGTATTTTGACACTGATGGATGCAGTGGATCGTGCTTGGGGAGATGCTTCTATCTACCAGAGCAAAGTTATCCAGCGTCTTGAGGTATTGAGGCATGTGCCATTGCAATTGCTGATTGATGGAGGTGTCATTCAGGAGAATGATAGATATGATTTCTCTAGGTGGTATTCTTCAGCAATCACGGGGCGTGGTTTCTTCGACGCGGCACAAGCGGATTCAGCTAGGATACATAAGGCCATGGCCAATATTATTGATGGAGTTCAAAATACTTTTGAAGCCAAATTTGCTAGCCGGTTGAATCCAGAGGAGGTGAATGTTGATAATTTGAGGGGTAGGCTGGTACCGTTCTTCTCAGAGGTGAGGACCTTTGTACAAGACGATTTCGAGAATACCTCCACTTTCTCCACCTTGATCCAGAACACGCAGGATTCTTTAGCTGCTTGGAGAAAATCTTGTACGAGGCATGAGCATTCAGTCACAGTGTTACAGTTTCAGTTAGATTGCATTCCCCCTATTTCAGTTCAGGAGATTGAGGCTGTGCTTGGTAGATTTGTTGAGTTGGCAGTCAGAGAGAAAGCAAATGGGAACGCACTACTGGACGAAGACCTTCTAGAAGATTGATTGTGGGCATTTATTGCCTTTACTATTTTTGGGAGTGAGTGGGGAATCTTTGTTCATTTATTGTACCACTCCCCATTCTGGCAATTTTTAGGGTTAGGGCTGAGGTGGCACAATTTTGGCCACTCTATTGATTGTAACCCTAGCCGTCTTTTGTGACTTGGCTAGCTATATAAAGGGGGAGTTCCCCTCATTTGTATTCATTAGATCAGGCATTAGCATTAGAGCTAGAGATTGGAGAGTAGAACATAGTAGAGCATTGTAGACATTTTGTTAGTGTGGAGGAGAAAGAAAGTTTTCCCTTTGAAAACTTTTGTGGAGATTGTTGTGTAACACTTTTCATGATAATAGATCTTTTCATTGATGGTGGAATTCGTCTTGTCATGAATGGCTAGCAAGGTCTCTCCTTCCTTTCGAATTCAAGTAGTATAATTTTTATTTCATGCAAGTAGTTTACTTTGATATGTGGTATTTTTGTTAAGGTAGCTTCTTTCATTCCATACCACTAGCGGCTTGTTGATGATAAGTTCGCCTTGCATGGTCCACTGGAGATTATCTTGAGTTTAACTTCGATTGTGATTTGTATACCTATATGCGTCGTTTTGATGGTGTATGTATGCTAAATTACAATTTGAACATCCTTTGCTATCCCTTTGAAGATTGCACCGATTTTACCGAGGCTGTCCGACGTGAGGCTAGGTGAAATCTGGTTGAAGTCTACTAAAACGAAGCCCCACATATCCTGCATTTAAAATAGAGTACAAGTTTCTTAGGCCCTATACTTTTTACTTTCGCACATTTCTGATTAGTTTTTAGGAAAAAGAGCTACATCATACGCGCAAGAATCCTCTTCAAATCATACACCGACTGTTAACTGCAAGAAGTCTGAACAATTGTGTAAGTCCCCTCGTAAGAACACAGCAATACACATCAACCAACTGAGGGTATTCTAAGTATTTGGAACCTTGGAGTTGAACGTGCGAACTCTCTCGCAATCTTAGCGCACGGAATACTTTGATCAAGAGAGAACGGAGTAGCCTTCAAACTATTTTGTTCTGTTGTTTGGTGCGGTCACAAAAACCACGTCAACACGTTTTACCCCTAATTTTGGGTCCCCAAGCCGGAAACCCTAATTTGACTTGCATGTATATCAAACGACCTCTATTTGACCTCGTTTTTGTTGCAATTCGCCCTGTTTGTTGTTCTGATGTGCTAGGCAGCTGCCGAAATGCACCTGCTAAAAATAGTAAGTTGTTGAATACTAATCATCCTGCTTTGCATGTCACACCACTGCGTAGCTCTCGGAAAACCCATAAAGAATCATCAGACATGCAAAGAAAACCCTGACACGCAAACCCTAAAAGTAGCCTCCGAAGTTTGAACTCTAAAAGTCATTATCTCACTTTGCATGTTACATTGTTGTGAAGGTCTCTGAAAACCTAGAAAGGATCACCCAACATGCATTGAAGAACTCTGCATATAAACCCTGAAATTTGCTCTGGAAGCTGAACTACTAAAAATAGTAAGTTGTTCGTTTTACCTCAAATTTTGCCAGTGAGTAGTTTGATGTGTTCTGGATGTAGTGTGATTGTCGAAACTTCCAGAATGTTGAAGGGACGCCCTAAAATGAACACTTACTAAAAATAGTAAGTTGCCGGAATTTGATGAAATTTAGCAAGAAGCCTGATGGAAGCGCATTGACAGCAACGTTAGTCTCAGATTTCAACTTACTCCATTTGACCTCAAATTGGCTGGAAAGTTCAAAACCTTAATTCTATAGATTTAACCAAATTTCATGTTCAAGCTCAATAGCGGGCACATCCCCAGAGAAACAAACAGAACAAGAAAGAGACAATAGGAAAACTAACAAAAATCAAGCCAAAAGTCCAAAACGAAGCAAAAATTAGGGGGTCCCCATTTGCAATGGGGCAATGTGTGAAAAAGGTCACAACACTCAGCAACAACTTCCGCTAGTTCTAGGGTAGCAGTCTCTATTACTTGCTTTGGGGCAGCAATATTCATGGCTATTCCAGGACTGTGTGTGGTTTTCTCCACATGTGTCCTCTGTGTTCTAGGCTTTGTAGGCTTTGACATCCTCATCCCTTGGGGAGGATTGCACCACTGCTTCTGCCTAGGCTTCTTTCTTGAAGTGGAAGGTGGTGTGGACTGAACCTATGGCGGCTATGTTCTGTGAGGTACCACCTTGATTTCTTGCTATCAAGATAGAGTTGGTTGTTTCTAACAACTCTACTGGTCCTCTCCTCTATAAACGTGTTGTCTTTGGCATACCAATCCACTCTTGGGAGTGGTTGGGAGTCAAGTGAATCTGTGAAGAATGAGGGGAGTATGACTTCCCCTTCATCGTCAGATAAGCCCTTGATGCCTGCTGACATAAAATCAACAATTTGCGAGAGCCTGAATCTGCTATAGTTCCTTCTTCGCACTTCATACTTGTCTTGACAATTTACCCAATAATCTTCCATAGAAGATTTATGTGACGAGTGTTGCTCGAGATGCGCCGAATAGCGCCCTTTGGGATCATAGGACCTCTCAATGAGGTACTTGATATTAAGCCTCACCATTTCCTGGCTCATCATCTTAGCATCTACTGCGAACTTGCATCTATAGAGTCCTGTTTCAATGGGAAAGTTTTCAGCTGCCTTCTTCTTCAAGCGCAAGTGAATATGAACCTCAGACAACTGCCTCAGGAATTCCATGAAGACTACCCTATCTGATGGGTACCATGGCATCATGGCGAGGTGATCAATGTAGCCATACATGCGTATGTAGAATGTAGGGAATTGGATGAACCAATCCACCCAATCCGCCATTGCCTCTCTGGTTGTTTGTGAAAAGCATATGTGCATCTCATGGTTTAGATCTTGTATGGTGTGCATAATGAAGTGATCACTTATTCTTTTGAAGTGTCGCTCCGCTTGAGTGAACTCAAGATGTGTAAAGTGCTCATGAACCTTCTGCACACCTTGTTGGCGTAACAACTAGCACCTCTGGAGTAAGAGTTGGTACAGACAGCTATGCACACTACGCAATGAGTGCTCTTCAAATTAGGAGGGGAAGCTCCCTCGTTGTGCTTTACAAAAATACCTGCAAAGGGAAATAAACTAAACTAATTCCTGTCTTTTTGTTTCAGCTGTAGAGGTACAAGGCTTTCTCGAAAACTATATACGTTGCAGCTGAGAATTTTCTCTAGTTTCGCAAATTCACTAACTACAACTAAACTTAATTCTATCCAGTTTCCTCAAGAAAATCAGAGCATGAGAAAACGGAGCAAGGTTATGACTATCAGACGATAAACGCATTCAGATTCTCTACTTGAAGGCAAGGTGGCGCAACTATTATCTCAATCTGAACAAGTTTATTAGGCACAAAACAGATTTGAGAATTCACGATGACAATCTTATGAAACCCTATGTGGCATAACACTCAATCAGCATAGTAAAGACTCGCAAAACAGCTTTATCATCAAAATCTCTATGAAACCCTGTGTGGCATAACACTCAATCGTAATGATAAAAGATTCACAAAACAGATTTTCTAATCTATGGGAAGATTTACCATGAAAACTTTATGAAACCCTGTGTGGCATAACACTCAATCAGCATAGTAAAGACTTCACAAAACGGTTTTATCATTACAATCTTACGAAACCCTGTGTGGCATAACGATTGATCATAACAATAAAAGATTCACAAGACAGATTTATCTAAACTATGGAAAGAATCCACCATTACAATCTCCTGAAACCCTATGTGGCATAACAATTAATTGTAATAGCAAAGACGCATGAAAAAATACCAAAAGAGCAATATTGAGGGCAAGGTAGGCGCAGCATATATTTCTCTCTCCAGCAAAAGTTATTTACAAATGAGCAAAAGCTCTTATTTATATACATCAAGGTGTAGGTAACCCTAAAATCACCTTGAGTTCACTACAGTTCTTGCAATGCATGCAAGTTATGCGCCTAACCCTAATGAAGTAAACTATATAGTTAACTGGGCAACTACCCTCAGTTTAACTGGTACAAATAACCTAATTGGACAATGTGCAAACATGCACGTCCTTATTTAAAGCAAAGTTAACTGGCCACTACCTTCAGTTAACTGGAAACCCTAACCCTAACTCCTATGTTGATAATTCCAAGGATGAGATAAGCATGTCTTAAGTCAGCAAGTGAACTGAAGACTGGAAGTCAAGTTAACTGCTGCTCAGGACTCAACCCTTGAAACTAACTGCACGTTCCAACTGACAGATCACTCCATGTCAACTCGGTCTAACACTTCGACCAAGAACTCATCGATCTCTCTGTCATCTGGCACTTTAATGCTGCTAAAAATAACAGTCTGTTTCTTTAGTTCTCTGCCACTTTCGGTAATCGTGTGCACACCATCTTTACATTCTTCAGTCGCCTTTCTCAAACTGGCTGCAATTACTGAAACATTCTCTAATTTAGGTGCCATAAGTTCACCTTCAAGGCTGTCACAAATCAGCTTCTCGAATTCTGCTTGTACTTTGTCCAACTCGACATACGTGCAATCTTCGAGAAGATAATGACACGGAATTTGAACAACGAAACCGCTGACGAGTGCAAGTACTCCAACCACGTCATCCTTGAGTGAAAATAACTTAGAAGAAATCTTCTGACAAATTTCTGTTCTGAGAAGATGCTGCTCTCTCCAAGTGAAAACTTTATCTTGATCTTCAACCTCCTCCAAAGCATCGCATGCAACTGACAACTGAGATATGAGAACACGATCCTTTGCCAAACTCTCTGCAACTGCAATCTCAAGAGACTGAATGCCCTGACGAAGCTTATGTGCCTCGCTCCTCAACTGATACAAATCTGCAAGAAGAGTTTTACCAGCAGCAACTAAACTTTCAATCCAGTCGTCCAAAAGTTTGCCATGACTGACTAATTGATCCAATTTTTGTTGTTCTGCAGGTGTACTCTGAGGAAGAACAGATGCTCTATTCGGGTTTCCATGAACAAGATCAGAAATGTACTGGCGAAGTTGACCAATTTCAGCTTTAAGTAAAGCCTTATCTTCTCCATCTTTCGTAATACGCTCTTCAAGATTATTAGTAACAATCTTAAGAAGAGTTACATCTGTCTCTCGTGTAGTCCTGCCAAGATTAGCCTTAGTGAATGTAAAGTCACCAACTTCGACTTCGTCTAAGCTTTTACCCTCTGGAGGAACTGCAACTTCAATAACAATTTCTGACTGGAGTCTTCTCAATGTGCACCTGTTTCTTTATCTTCTTGTTTGACCTTCTCTGATAAGGTTCACCAAACTCAGACAAATCAAGGCTGTACGAAGGTTCATGCCTCTGTCTCCCTAAAGATTTCTCGAGCCAACAAGACTGAACAATATCATCCATCCGAGGAGAGACTGTACCTGAAGTATCAACCTGTGGTGTTTCAGTTGTCCCGATCCTGTTTGAATTGGTGTCTCGGGCTCAGAATCTATGTCAATAGGCGGAACGTGAGGTGAACTAGGAAGTGAAATGTGAGGCTCAGCTTGAATAACTGTCTCTACTGGAACCTCAGGAACATTCTCAATCTGTTTCTGCTTCCTCTTACCAGTAGCTCTTTTCCCTGTATTTCCACTGAGTCTAACCCCTTCAGGAGGTATTATAATAGCCTTGACTCTGGGTCTCGCTCTAGAAGTAGAAGGCAGTGACGAGAAATCCTTTGGCGGCTCCACTACAGGAACTGACTTCCGTGTCCGTTTGCTCTCCAAGAACAACTTGCTAGTCTTGATCACTGATCTGGAAACCTCTTCAATGGAAGTATTCTCCTTGGCGTACCAATCAGGTGAGCGAAGTGGCTGCCGAGCAACTTGATCCTTAACATAAGAATTGAGAAGGACTTCTCCATCATCATCAGATAGACCATCAACATCTTCTGACAGATAATCAGAGAGCTGTCCAATAGTGAGTCTACAGTAATGACGACGACGAACCTCGAATTCATCTTCACAATTAGCCCAGAAGTCTTCAAGTGCTGGTGCATGTGCAATCCCTTGCTCTAACCGATTTGCATAATGACTGAGAGGATCATAGGAACGCCTCTCAATATAAGGCTTGAATTTGAACCTTTCTATCTCAGTAGACATATGCCTGGCGTCTGTTGCAGCATCACATGTGTAAATTCCCAATGTGAATGGAAAATTTGCCGCAGCCTTATGACGACTACGAAGAAAGAAGTGAACATGTTGCATCTGTCTGAGGAACTCCATAAAGACGATCTTGTCTGACGGATATCTTGGTAACATCAGGGGCTCTCCAACATACCCATAAACACGAAGATATGTGAAAGTAGGGAACTGGATAAACCAATCCGCCCAAGTATCCATTGCTGATTTGGCTTCGGCTGAAATACGAATGTGCATTTCATCATCAAGATCCCTCACGGTTCTCATGGAAAAGTGATCATTCACTGCTCGAAAGTCCTATTCGGATTGAGAAAACTCCAACTGAGGGTAATACTCGTGAACACGCTAAACACCGAGAGTGCCATTGGTTTTAAGAAGCCTATAGCTACCTTGAAAAGCAACCAAGTAGACCAAATAGGATATCATATGAAACTCGTGATACTTGAGAAAGTTAGTAATTTGCTGATGTAAGCAATCACTAATCAGCATAGCCCAATCAAAACGCTCTGTACCATCAAGAATTCTAGTAATCAGGTAGAACATCCATGAACGGAAAGTGCTGGCATCAGATTGACCGGTAACTCGGTTAAGTAAAGTTATCAAAACAGCAACTTCCTCTTTAAATTCTCCACGACCAACCTTCTTAGGCAAGTTGGTTTTCTGAACTGTCAACCATTTCTGAGCAACTTTTCTCTGTGAACGTTGATGATCAGCATTCCATATCTTCTCACAGGCTTCAAGAACCACAGTAAAGTTATCTGAACGTGAAGGAATAGCAAAAAATTTCTCTATGTCCTTCGGTTTGAGACTGCAAACAACTCTTCCATCTACTGATCTGATCTGTCGTGATGACAAGTCATAATGCTTAATGCAAGCAAGTACGAACTCAAGATCGAAGATAGTAATAGGAATGGATGCTGCTGCCAGCAACCCGGAACGCTCAAGATTCCTCATCGAATTGCTGCTAACACCTTCTAAACTGCTCAGATTGACCACTGGATAAACATGATTTAGGTCTGTGTCTGAAGTTTTGATGAAATTATGTGTAAGAGCTGATTTCACCTTGTAATCAATAAGATTGAACTGCATTTTGAAAATGATGACTTTTGACTATAAAGTCGAATATACTTGGAGAACTTTCTGAAAACCTCTGGACAAGGCTAAAAATAGCCTCTGACTGAAGAAATTTTCGAAGAAATTCTGGAACATGGGTTTTGTGCACAACTGAATTCTGGACAAACCCAGATAGCTGGATTCTCGAAAAAATGTGATTTAAGCCCACATGCAAAGAGATTCTCGGAAAAAAGCACAGAGCTTTAGAATGAAGGCTAGGGGCGATTTTCTCGAAAAAATCTAAGACGTGGGTTTTGCGTGCAAATACTGAAAAATGCGAACCCTGATGATCAGATTCTGAATATGTGTTGAATTACTCTGACATGCGAAGAAAGTACCTAAGGTGAGAAATAGAAGAAATAAGACAGAAGATAGAAAGTTTTGCTTGTCTGCTTCTGAAAAATCTGCAAATCTCTTCTTTGAATTTTGATAAAACCTGCATGCAAAGTGAAAATAAAGTCTAGAATCGACTTCCTTTGAACAATCTGAACTCGTCGCTTCGAAGAACGCTGAAAACGGACACCTGAATCACCTTAAGCTTGCTGGTCGCTCAAGAGAAATAAGAACTTCAGAGCAAAAGATGATGCAATAATGGACGCCATTCTTGAAATATATAGAATTTCATCATAGAAAATTCGCACTAAGCAAAGAATGCTTGAAAAGTGCGCTTGGCCTCTGATTGGACCTCAATTTAGTTAACTGAAACTCAGATAAGCTAAATAAATGATCATGCATTAGGGTTTGCCTTTCAAGTCTTCAGTTCAACTCAATCATGCGATTTTGACTTTAGTTAATCATCTTTATCAAGTTCGCCATCTTCAACCTTGCTTTGGATTCACACATTTAACCTAAGGCGTGCCTTTTGATAACTTCAGTTAACATTCATAATTGAAATGAGAAGTTCGCCATCTTCATGCAATAAATATGCTAAAAATAGCTAGCCTTTTGGAACTTCAGTTGACTTTAAAGATTGCGCCAACTTCACATTTATGCTTCAATCAATAAAATCTAAAAATAGCAACCCTTTTAGAACTAAAGTTGCCATCTCCTTGAAAAGTGCGTAGCTTCACCAATACTATGCTTCACTATTCAAACCTAAATATGGCGACCCTTTTCATGACTTCAGTTAACATGCAAATTCGCCATACTTCACTAAAATATACTTCATGCTTCACAAAATAATGCTTCACCAAAATATGGCGTCCCTTCTTGAACTTCAGTTGACAGTTAATGAAGCGCCATCTTCACACAAATCTCACAATTTTGACCAAATTCGCCATGCATGCATACTTCAGTTGACATTTAGTGATAATCTTCAGTTAAGTGGACATGCAATCAAGTTAACTCAACATGCAAGGTAGTTAACTCAACATGCAAACTAGTTAACTCGACATGCGAACTGAAAGCTCACTCCACCTGCCAATATATGAACTAAAGATGACAACCCAGAAATCGTTTAGTCTAACTGCAATCAGAACTCCAGTTAAGGCGTCCATTCAACTCACTTTCGAAAATCCAACTTTGACCTCTTAAGGCGAATTCCAGACTTAGCCAAATTTCATGAAAACTTAAGCTAAAACCTCTGTCGGGACCTCTGTTCATCCTCTGACACTGGTTGACTGACTTCTCCGATTGGCTGGCTGACAGGTGCATTGCAGGGCTAAGTAAAAACTGATCAAAAGATATCTTGAGACTACACGTCATAAAACTGACATCTGAAGGCTCAAAAATCCAAGCACCTATTTCAAAAGCTGCGCTTTTTCTCTGACTTAGTCAAATTTTGACTTGTGTATCTCGAACGAAGGGAAAGATAAATCCTTCATAACTTCTGATTTAGCCAACTTCAGGACTGGATCTCAGGTTCACTGCGAAGCTAACCTCATTCTGCACGACGACTGCAAAGGCACGTTTCCCAAGAAAACATCATCTGAGGGGTGAAAAACTAGGGCGCCCTTTTGAAAAGTTGCTCTTTTTATTCTAGACTTAGCCATTTCTAGAAACGACAAAAGTAATATAAAAACCTCGACTACAAGCTACTGAGACATCTTCTAATCTGACGGAGACAGGCAACGGAAAGCTGAACATAACACGGTCATATTGAATATCTGAAATCATCATAAAGAAAGCATTAAAGGCCTGAAAAGCTTGGGCGCCTTTCTCAAAATGTGCTCTTTTGCTTTTTCCTCTGATATTCTAAGATTTGACCCTACGTTTGACCTCAGGTTCAGGCACTTCAGCAACTCAGATTCACCCACTGACGGATGCGTTGCGAAGCTCGAACAAAAGTGAGACAAACCTCTTGGGTGGCAGTTAGCCAAAAACCTACATCTGGCACCTCAAAGAGATGAGCGCCTTTCTGAAAAGCTGCACTTTTCACCAGTGTTAACCAATTCTCGCTTTCGCCTTCTTTTACACCGTATCCTCCGTAACTTGCTCGAAACATGTCCGTTTGGCAGGCTTGATAGTCCATTGCGAAGCTGACGTGATGCCGGACAAATGTCTGCTGGAGGTGACAAACCCTAAAAACAGGATCTAAGCCCCTAAAAGAGAGGGCGCCAATTTGGAAAGTTGCTCCCTTCTCCAGAGATAGAAGATTTTGATGTTTTTCCTTCAAATTTTCAATTTTCTTAAATCTCTTCAGTAACAGACTGACATGACACAGACACCAACTTCATATTTGAAAACCCCAAAAACGACCTTTTGACAACACTTTAACAAAAATAAGACTCAATTAAGCAAAATGCCTTAGTGAAGCAAAAATTTTGGTTTTGGGTACAACACACCTAAGGTTCCCACATTGTTTAATATCCTGAAATCGCCTTGGAGGGCAATCAAGTATACCAGGTAAGAACACATGTGAAACCAATGAGCTTCTAGATACTCAGTAATCTATTGGTGGAGCATGCCACTAATCAGAGTGGCCCAGTCATAATGTTCTCTCTTGCCAATGATTTTTACAATGACATAATACATCCATGACTGGAATTGATTGCCATCCTCCTGTCCAATGATTCTGTTGAGTAGAGTGATTAACACTACATACTCATCTTTGCATTCTCCGCGTCCAACCATCTTAGGCAAGTTGCTCTTTGTCACTTTCAGCCATTTTTCTGCCATTATCCCTTGACATTTGCTCTTGGCTGCCTTGAATGCCTTCTCGCATTCCGTCACTGATATGACCTTGCTATTAGGACGTGATGGAATATCAAAACACTTTTCTATATCCTTGGACTTTAGACTGCAAATAACCCTCCCATCCACTGATTTGATTTATCTGGTGGTAGGATTGTAATGCTTGATACAAGCAATTACAAGCTCCACAATCTGTAATGTGATGGGGATTGATGCAACCTGTAGCAACCTGGACTCTTCTATATTTTGCAATGTGATCTGATTCATGCCCTCCAACTATTCTAGATCAACCACTGGATTTACTTGATGTAAGTCTGTGTCAACTGTTTTCAGGTAATCATGAAACAGGGTTGTCTTGGTCCTGTATTGTACTTGAGAGTACTGCATCCTGAAAAACTTAAAGATTGACTACAAACTTGACCTTGTTCTGACAACTTTCGGAAACCCCTAAAAACAGCGCCCTATCGAGAAGTATTTTTCTGAGAAAAATCTGGCACATGGGTTTTGTTCGTGCTTCAATACTAAACAAACCCAGTTCCTCAAAATTTTGATTCTGAAACTTTTTCGGAAAATCCCCCAAAATTAGCAGCAACAAGTTTCTTGATTCGAGAAAATCTGACGAGATGTGTTTCACTGGAAAGTTATTTTAAATCTGCCTAGTTGATCAGATTTGTGGTAACCTATTGCTTTGTGTGACATGCAAGAAAACCTAAGTCAAGAAGAGAGGAAGTTGATAGAAGATGGATTGGAAGTTTTTAATCTGAATCCCTAAGAAAATCTATCTCTGAATCCAACCTCAGATTAGCAATCTTCTTCTGTTTCAGATCTACAAGAAATATCGAAGAACGAACAAAAAGCTTGGCCACATCTATAAATAGCGTCCTTTAGAGCTTATTGATGTTCTTGATCATCAACCTGCAATGAAATAATGAAGTGGGGCGCCTATAACTTGATAATATAGACTTAAACCTCGGAACCACAAGTTTGGGAACTTAACTCATGATCAAAAGTTGATTTGGCTTGATATGAAGTTCAAAAAGGTGATTTCCACTAATCGTGGAGTGAGTTGGCCAAGTTTATCACAAAATATCTTGACTTTAATCAACAACTTTTCCTCTGACCTTTTCTAGGTGTCTTATTAATGTGATTTTTGTGACTGCACCAATCAGCAGAATAAAGTATCCAACAGCTACTCCATTCTCTCTTGATCAAAGTATTTCGTGTGCTAAGATTGCAAAAAAGATCATCCATTCAACTCCAAGGTTTCTTCAATGCAGTGGAGTACACTCAGTTGGTTCGTTGCGGTATGTTGTTTTCACGAGGGGACTTACACAATTGTTCACAAGTTAGCAGCTGACAGCAGATTAATGATGAAAAGGGGTTTTCGTGCGTTGTGGATGATTTGGCAATAAGGTACAAGTTTCCTAATACTAACCAGAAATGTACTAAATTGAATGGTTGCAGGGATTAGAAAATTTATATTCTATCTAAGAGTGGGACGTGGGATCAACTTTAGCAAGCTTCAACCAAACTTTGCTTCACCTCGTGTTGGACAGCCTCTACAAAGTCGGTGCAATCTTCAAGAGGGTAGCAAGGAGCGTTCAAGTCACAATTCAGCATAAAGACACCATCACAACGATGCATGCGAAGACGTGAATCATAACCAAAGTTAAGCTTATAAAGTATTCTAGTCGACCACAAAAGGCAAACTTACCGAAGGCAAGCTGCTAGTGGTATGGATTAAATGAAGCTGCCTTGATCAAAGACCACAATCCACAACTAACTACTTGCATGAAAATGAAAATTGCTCTACTTTAAGTCCTAATTGAAGTAGAAGGACGAAGAAATCTCGCTAGCTACTCACAACAAAAGACGAGATCATCATCAATGAAAAATCTTTTTATTGAGAGAGCGTTCACAACAATTTCTTACAAAGTTTTCGAAGGAAAAACTTTCCTTCTTCAACTATGCTAACAAACTAATGCCAACTCCAAATTGTCTCTCTATGCTCTATCAGAATGTCTACTTTCTAGTCTAATCTAATGAGGTACAAATCAGGGGGGATGCCCCTTTTATAGCTGGCCAAGTCCAATACACGGCTCAGATTACAATCAAATGAGGGGCTCAAATCAAGCCACATAAGCCCTAACCCTAAAAACTGCCAAAATGAGGAGTGGTTCAATAAATGAGTCAAAAGATTCCCACTCACCCCCAAAATAATAAAGGCAATCAATGCCCACTATCAATCATCTAGAAGGTCATCATCCAAAAAGATGTTTTCGTTGTCCTTCTCCTTGGCTACAAAATCAATGAACCTGGTCAGCACAACTTCAACCTCCTGAACTAAGATAGGCGGGATATAATCAAGCTGAAACTCCAACACTATAACTGCCTGCCCATGTCGAGTGCAAGACTTTCTCCAAGCAACTAAAGCATCCTAAGTGTTATAGATAATGCTGGAAAAAGTTGAGGTGTTCTCAAAGTCATCCTGAATGAAAGTCTTCACCTCTAAAAAGAAAGGTGGCAGTCTACTCTTCAAACCAACAGCAGACACCTCCTTAGAAATCAGCCTTCTAGCAAAGATAGCCTCCAATGTGTTCAGGACCCCATCAAGAATGTTCACCATGGCCTTTCTGACCCTAGCCGAATCTGCCTGTGCTGCATCAAAGAATCCTCGACCTGTGACAACTGAAGACTACCAGTCGGTGAAGTCATATCTATCACCTTCCCGTATCACGCCTCTCTTAACCAAAGTTCGTAAGGGAGTATGCATCAAAGCTTCTAGACGGAGGACAACCTTGGTCTGATAGATATGAGCATCACCCCAAGCCTGATCAACTGCATCCATTTGTGCCATAATGTTGGAAGCCTGCTAATAAGCATGAGCAAGATCCTCCATGAACTTTTTTGTCTCAGCACAAACGCTAGCAACCCACTTATCTGCCTCCTGTGCCATCCTCCTCAAATCCTCCACGCCGCTGATAGATTCTCTAAGAATCTCGACTTGAAGCTCAATCGTCAGATTCTCTTGTCCACAAGGACAAGACAAATGTTGTACATAACCAATCAAAGTCTTGTGCTCCTTCAATTTCTTATATTTGCCTTGAATCCGGAGTAACCTATCCTTGAGTGCTTGGTAGGAGATATCACACTCCTCAATTATCTGTGTTCCCGTGGGGCAACCTAACTCCATGGTGGTGATCACATAATTCTCTCGAACAACCTCATCTCAATCACACTCAACCCTTCGCAC
Organism: Sequoia sempervirens; assembly: GCA_007258455.2. Taxonomy (NCBI): domain Eukaryota; kingdom Viridiplantae; phylum Streptophyta; class Pinopsida; order Cupressales; family Cupressaceae; genus Sequoia; species Sequoia sempervirens. The sequence continues at coordinate 35,681 of VDFB02119960.1, read as the reverse complement.
AGCCACGTGAAGGGTGCGAGAGTCATCTTCATCTATTGAAATCTTTGAAAACTTCCTAGCTCTCTTCTTTGTTGGAGGCACACTGATCCTACTCAAGAATTCCTCCATCTCAACTACTGGATTAGTTTCTTCAATGGGGCTCCTCCTCATCCTATCTCTGAGCCAATCTGGTACTACCTGCCATAAATCTGAAATAATAAATGGCTGCTCAATCCTTGCTTCTTCAAGAACCTCTTCTCTAACTTCATCCTGACGAGGCTCACCAACTTCTACAAGCTGAGTATCTCTTGAACCTTGGGCTTCTTGCCCTATAACAATGTCATCCTCTAATGCCACCTCAATCTCATGCTGGAAGCACGTATCTGTGGTCGTTTCTTCATCTTCTTCCTGCTGGTTATCTTTGATAGGTGTTGATGTGTTTTTCGTGACCGCACCAACGCAGAATAAAGTCACCAACGGCTACTCTTTTCTCTCTTGATCAAAGTATTCCGCATGCTAAGATTGCAAGAAAGTTCACGCATTCAACTCCAAGGTTCTTTTAATGCGAATAGGCTCAGTTGGCTCAATGTGATTTGCTGGTATTCCAAGGGGACTTAAGGAATTGTTCAGCAGCAGAGGAAGGGGGTTTCCATGATTCGACGGATTTATCAATGAAGCACAGATTTCCTATTTTAACCAGAAAGTATCGAATTGAAAGTGGTTGCAGGGTTTAGAGAGTCTAAATCTATTCTAAGGCATGGGATATGGAGCTCAACTTCAGCGAACTTCAACCAAACTTCGCTTTGCCTTGCCTCGGACAGCTTCCACGGAGTCGGTGCAATCTTCAGAGGAGTAGTTCAAGGTGTTTAGAGCACAACTTAGCATGAAAATACCATCACAACGACGCACATAGACATACAAATCATGATCGAAGTTAAGTACATGATATTCCGGTTGACCACACAAGGCGCATTCACCATCAGCAAATACACTAGTGGTATGGATAGACGAAGTTGCTTAGATCAAACACCACATTCACAGCTAACATCTACTTGCATGGAATGAAAATTATACTACTTAGAACTATTTTACGCTACCATTTGAATCGAAAGGACGAAGAAACCTTGCTACCTACTCACAACAAAGACAAAATTCACCATCAATGAAAAACTCTTTTATTGAGAGAGTGTTCACAACAATTTCTTACAAGGTTTTCAAAGGGAAAACCTTCCCTCTTCTTCAAACTACACTATCAATCTATACTAAGTTACTCTAAGCTATCGCCTAGTTGTCTCTCTATTCTAATCTCTACTGTCTAACTTCTACTTCTAATGAGATACAAATGAGGGGGACTCCCCCTTTATATAGCTGGCCAAGTCCAACGGACGGCTCAGATTACAATCGGCTAGATGGCCCAGATTGTGCCACCTCAACCCTAAACAAGATTCGCCCTAAAAACCACCACCAAGAGGAGTGGGGTAATAAATGAGCCATTAATGTCCATCATCCTTCTAGAAGATTCCAACTTTGAAATGCGGTCACACTGTTCTTGATCTTCTTCTTGACGTCGTTCTTCAACTTTTCCCGAGCTTCCATTCTTTTCTCCATCTTGAGTTTTGAAAACATTTCTTCTTTGTCACTAAGTCTCAACACTTAGCCATCTTTTGCAACTTTTCTTCCTTCGAAGTTGAAACATCATCTTGGATTACTTTCTTCATCACCTTGAGTCATCGCCGTTTGGTCTCGACGCCCCTCCTGCAAAACAAGCAAGGAGAAGAGCATTAGAACACTTCATAAAAAAAACTCAGCTCGCTTACCAGGATTTTCACGCTCCAATCTCCAAGGGTTCATTGCTTTTCCTTAGCCAACTTCATCCTCAAATTCTCCATGCCTTAGTCAAATTTCAACCTCCTCAAGGGCGTACAAAGAGATGTACTTTAAGATCATCTTTTGAAGGTGTTAACTTCAACTGCATCTTCTTCAAGAAATTTATCCCACCAGCTGAAGCATCGACAACTTTGATTTCATTCATCTCCGGCTCAGGAAGATTGTCTTCACGAAGAATTCGAGCAAACTTACCTAGGCAGTTCCTTTCAAATTCATTGTCTGGAGGATTTTACCTTGAAAACACATTTTCTTCACATTTGCCTTAGAAAATTCATAATTTGAGCACCGATCAAATTCTTCATGTTGAAGGCCCCAACGAATTGTGGAAGACTTTGAAATCCATTCCTCATCGCAAACATCCAGTACCCAAAAGAAAATTTTCTTCAAAACGTGTCGAATTCATGGGTACACAATGAACGGATTCATTTAATTTTCTTGAATTTTGCACCTTGGAAAAAAAAAAAAAAAAATTTAACAAATTTGATTTCGTTCTTCATACCTGTGAAGATTTCTTGTTGCTCTGACTTGGAAAAATTCTTTATCAACCTCGCAAAGCAGGCACCTTCTGACTTCATCTCCGGCAAATTCATTCGTATCCAGGAAATTTCATCACTTCACCAAACTTAGGCATTTTTCCTCTAGAGAGGTGGAATTTTGATAACACTTAGAAAAATATTAAAATCACTCAGCACTTCGAATTTTCCTTAGAAAATTTTTATTCACTTTCAATCACTCTGCCTGTGGTGGAAAAAAATTTTGTATTTCAACTTGCTTGGATAATTTTTTTCCCTGCCTTGGGCGCACTGTATATGTCATGGAGAATATATCTTCTCCCAACGCCCAGCAATATTCATCTCCCCAAGGGCGCATTTCATACTTGAAGAGGAACATTTAAAAGTCCAACGCCTTAGCAATTATCACCTCACTTATCCTAGGCGCATTTCACACTTGAGCAAGGATAATACTTCAAACGCCTAGCAATATTTAGTCACCACCTTGGGCGCATATTCAACTTGAAGAAGGATAAAACCACGCCCTTGGAAAAAATTTCAACATTTAACATTTTCAACGCCTTACCACTTTACCTCATACTTGAATTACTTTGGGCGCATTTTCCTTGTCATGTAGAAATTTCAAATTTCAACGCCTTGCACATTCTCATCTCTTCCTTAGGCGCATTTCACACTTTGAATAGGATAAAACCACGCCACCTTTGACTTTGTCATTACATGGCTTTCAACACTTTTGTCTTCATGCATACGCCTTGTCCTTGCATGGATACTTTGTCTTTTTCCTCTTTAGCATGAATACCAACTTTGCATGGGTGTTTGTCTTTTTCTAACTTTGCATGCCATTGGTTTTGTCCTCACATGCCTTGATTTGGGCGCATTTTGCCTATGTAGGAGGATGGGCGCATTTTGATGGGTGAGGTGGATATTTTATACTTAGAAAATTTCTCAAACATCTTGCTTTGTGAGGGCGCATTTGGGAGGTGGTGGAGAATGAAAATCTTTGACTTCTTTCTTGTTAACTCCTCTTGGGCGCATTTAGCCTATGCTGAAGGATGAAACATTTTGACTTCTCTGACTTTCTCTCAAGATGAGCGCATTTTACCATAGGAGGAGGATATTGCTTGATACTTAGAAAATTTTCATGCTTGGCTCTTACAGCTGGGTGCATTTTGCCATGTTAGGTGGATGAGAGTTATACTTAGCCACTTTTCTTGCCCTCGCCTTAGATTTTCTTCTTGGGCGCATTTGGCATAGGGAGGAGGATGAAATTTTAACTTAGAATATTTTCTTCATATTCCCAAGGCAAGTTGGGCGCATATGGAGGCATGAGCAGGATATCTTCACCACTTAGAAAAAATTTTATCACCTGCTAATTGGATGAGGGCGCATTTTCAAGTAGCTGCAGGATTTTTCAATGCCTTAGAAACTTTTTCAAACACCTGAAGGCAAGCTGGGCGCATTTTCAAGGTGGGCGCATTTTCAAGGTGGTGAAGGATAAAGTTCCAAACTTAGCTATTTTTCTTCGTCCTCGCCAGTTTCTCCATGCCTTACTATTTATCGTAAGCCCTTCAACTCTTGCACTTCAGAAGCTCAAAATGATTTGAAATTTTGAACACCGGATCCTTACAACTTCATCAACCTGTCGATACTGCTATCTCGGGTTAGCCTGCTATTTTTAGCCCATTTCTAAAGGTGGTTTGCTATTTATAGTAACTGCCTGCTTCTGATACTTCCACAACTCCGTTTGTTTTGAAATTTGAATAACGTGCTCCTCACCACGTGACCTGCCTGCTGATATCGGCACATGCAACTGATTTGCTATTTTTAGCCCGTTTCAAAAATGACTTACTATAAATAGTAAGTGCTCCGTTCGTCTTCAAATTTTACCAGCAGATAGCCTAAAGGATGCTAATCGCGGTGGTTTACACCGGTTTTCGAAAATTCTAACTTTTTACCCTTCTTTTCGGGTCCCGAAGCTGGAAACCCTAATTTGCTCTGCATGCATATCAAATGATCTTCGTTTGTCCTTGTTTCTGCTGCATTGCGATCAGCTCGTGATTTTGAAGTGCTGGGAGGTGGCTGCCGGGATGTACCTACTAAAAATAGTAAGTTCCCAAATGAGTGGTTATCTCCGTTTGCATGTCATATCACTGTGAAGCTCTCAAAAAACCCATAAGGAATATGCAGACATGCAAAGAAAACCCTGACATGCAAACCCTAAAAATAGCCTCGGAAGGCTGAACTCTGAAAGTTATCATCTCGCTTTGAATGTTATACTGTTGCGAAGGTCTCGAAAAACCCAGAAGGAATATCCAGACATGCAAAGAAAAACTCTGCATCTAAGCCCTGAAATCTGCTCTGGAAGCTGAACTGCTAAAAATAGTAAGTTGTCCGTTTCAGCTCAAATTTTGCCAGTGAGCAGCTTGATGTATTCTGAATGTTATGTGACTGTTAGAATTTCAAAAATGTTGACAGAATGCCCGGAATTACACACTAAAAATAGTAAGTACCCGGAATCTGATGAAATTTCAATGGAAGCTTGCTGGAAGCACACTAACAGCAACGTTAGTCTTTGTTTTCAATTTATTCACTTTGCTTGACCTCGGACTGACCAGGAAAGATGGAAACCCTAATTTTTAGACTCAGCCAAATTTCACGTTTAAGCTCAATGGCGGGCACGTTGCCCGAAAGGCAGACAGCAGAAAAGAGAGACAACGGGAAAACAACAAAAAACAAGCCAAAAGTTTGAAACGAAGCAAAAAAAGGGGAGGGCGATATGTGAAAAAGGTCACAACAATAGGCACGTTGACACTCTGGCCAACAGACTCCCTTCGAGGTGGTTGATTTGCCTATTGTAATTCTTGTTCCTTATTCAACATATTCGCCTAATCAACAAACAATGAAACCTCTTGTATACTTGGAGAATGAGTCTCCAATGGCGTAGGTAATGCCACCTCAACTCTCAGAAGCTCTAGCTGGACTGGCTCTTTCCTTCGTGACTCTGGAGCTCGAGCAACTTGCTTCTTCTTTGTAACAGTTGGCGACCTATGATCTCCCATCAAGTTATAAGTAAGAGGAATTGACCTGCTCTTAAGCCTATTCACATGCCTCTCAACCCATCCTTTGGTGAATGTTAGGACTGGTATGCAAACTGTAACCAAATCTGCAATCTCCGGCTTTGACCAATCTGGAAGTGGGAGTGGTGTATCCCTCACTGTCTCATAATCTGGATGAAGAACGTTCATATTTTCATCTATCTAGTCTGGCACTGGAACAATCTTGCACTCCCTAATCATGCCCAAAGGTAATCTTGAAAACATCCTTCTTCTTACCTCAGCTTCATCCAACGCACTAGCCCAAAAATCTTCAATATTTGCCTTATGTCTGAACTCCTCTAACAATATCCATCTGATACTCCTGTGAGGATCATAATATTGTTTGTTGGTGTGCTAAGATAAGTGGAAAAACTGAAGCTCAATTTCAGCTTTCTCAGTTGACTATATTGAAGGACACACTTCATCTAAATTTCCCATGATGATCGGGAAGTCAAATCCTCCTTTCTTCTTTTTCTTCTGAATCTTATCATAGGCAATGAATTGCCTAGATATTTCTAACATCAAGATCCTGTTTGTAGGGTATTTGGGCAATCTGTATGGATATGATGAAAACCCCTGCAGCCTGATATAAGTAAATTTCGAAAATTGGATAAACCAACTTTCGTACCCTTCTATCAACTCTTGAGCCTCCTTTGATATCCTGTGATGAGTTCTTTGCTGAAATGACCTCGTTATGTGCATAGTGAAGGCGTCATTGACTCTCTTGTAGTGAGATGTGCTCGTCAAGTGCACTTGCGGACAAGCCTCGTGAATCTTGAATTGTTGAGGGCCACACCCAATTGGCTCCTATGATATTCCTCTATACTTCATCATACGAGCCAGCATGTAGATAATGTATGAGCCCACATAGAATGTTTTTGTTCTCCTCAAACTTTGGAGTTGTTCATGCAAATTATCACTGATCATCACTGCCCAGTCAATATGCTCCTTGCCTTCTAGAACAAAGTTGATGTAGTAAAACATTCAAGGCTCAAAGATGAATGCTTGAGGATATCCTCCAACTCTACTGAGCATCATAATCAAATCACAATATTCCTGCTTCAGATCATCTAAGATTATCTGCTTCGGTAACTTCATGCGAGTGGGCTTGGGCTTGTTCATCCAATGGGATTTTATCATATCAGCACATCTTTCAAATGTCGAAGCATACATACGCTCAGCTCATTCTCTTATTTTGTAAATCATCTTCTCATGTGAGGGAATTCCAAATGCTTCGCCAATAGCTCCAAGTGTGAGATTGGAGAACAACTTGCCGTGCGATGAAGTGATAGTCCTTCGCTCTGGGTCATAACAGTTAGCACACTCCATGATCAACTCTGGACACTAAATTGCTGGTGGAAAACCAACAGCTGCATAAAGTCCACTTCTGACAATATTGTGCAAAGTGATTGATGGACGATGGCCTCCAATTCCTATCATTCAGCTTTTGAAAGCTTCCATATTGAAAGAGCCTAAATTTTTGTCACTCAACTTGCCCAGCTTTGAAGAGAATTTTGACTCTAGCATAAATGACTTGCTCAACTTTCTGATCACAGCTTGTCTGGACACATTTTCCTTGTTTGATTTAGCATTATTCTCCTTGCCAGTCGCTCTTACTTCAGCCATTCTACAAAAACAAAAGGTAGTCATTAGAAATTTAACTTAGAAAAAATAAAATCACATCGGGGCTGCCAGCAGATTTTCAAAAATGAGAAGCTTCAGCACTCAAATCCAACTCCAAACCTCAACACCCTTCAGCAACCTCGAACTCCTCTGAACACTTAGGGAATTTTCCTTGCAGCAGCAGAACTTCCAGCACTTAGAAGAAATTTGACCCAAGCTCACTTCAGCAACTTCGAAATTCTCTCCTCAAAGCTCAACTTTGAATTTTCTTCTCCAAGTTTCAGCTTGCACTCAACAACTGATGAAGAAAATGAAAATCATCTTAATTCTTATAGCCAAGTCGATTTCTAGAAGGGAACTAACCTTAGCCAGTTCATTCAAATTTCGATTTTCCCTCCTCTCGTAGCTACAACACTTGTCTTATGGCATCTAGAATATTTCACCTTCTAGAACTTCAAAAACTCATTCATGTCATGGGCATATTTTACTTCACCAGCACTTTTAAATCATCTTTTGAAAATATTAAATTTAACTGCACCCCCTTTCAGCTTATCATATTTGGCCAAGGCGTTCGATTGCATCTTGTTATTTCCTCCTCGTACTAACTTGGACAAACTACTCCTACCGAAAACTCCATCGAAAAATGTCTAGGCATCTAACTTCAATTTCACAAGCCAAGGAGTTTCATTTTCAAAAATATTTATTTCTTTGCCTTAGAAAAATTTTAGTTTTCCTTAGGAAATTCCATCAAGCAAGCGCCTGGGTAAAATCTTCAACCTAAAATCTCTGGCGACTCATGAAAAGTTTTAAAATCATCTCCTTGTCGAACATATCCAGTACCCAGAAGAAAATTCCCCTCAGAAAATGCCAAATTCATGTGTATCACTATGAAGGGGTACATTTAATTTTTGCAGTTTTATACCTGTTGATGTGTTTTTCGTGACCGCACCAACGCAGAATAAAGTTGCCAACGACTTCCCTATTCTCTCTTGATCAAAGTATTCCGCACGCTAAGATTGCGAGAAAGTTCGTGTGTTCAACTCCAAGGTTCTTTTAGTGCGAATAGGCTCAGTTTGGCTCGATGTGATTTGCTGGTATTTCAAGGGGACTTACGGAATTGTTCAGCAGTGGAGAGAGGAATTCAAATGCTCGAAAGATTTGTCTATGAAGCGCGGGTTTCCTATCCTAACCAGAAAGTACTGAATTGAAATGAGTTGTAGGGTTTAGAGATTCTAAATCTATTCTAAGGCGTGGGATATGGAGCTTGACTTCAGCAAACTTATAACCGGACTTCGCTTTGCCTCGCATCGGACAGCTTCCACGGAGTCGGTGCAATCTTCAGAGGAGTGGTTCAAGGTGTTCAAATCACAACTTAGCATGAAAATACCATCACAACGACGCATATAGACATACAAATCATGATCGAAGTTAAATACATGATATTCCAGTTGACCACACAAGGCGCATTCACCATCAACAAATACACTAGTGGTATGGATAGACGAAGTTGCTTAGATCAAACGCCACATTCCACAATTTCTATCTTCTACTTGCATGAAATGAAACTTATTCTACTTTAAGTCACTACTTTGAATCAGAAGGACGAAGAAACCTTGCTAGCTACTCACAACAAAGACGAAGTTCACCATCAATGAAAAACTCTTTTATTGAGAGAGTGTTCACAACAATTTCTTACAAAGTTTCCAAGGGGAAAACTTTCCCTCTTCTTCAAACTACACTATCAATCTATACTAAGTTACTCCTAAGCTATCACCTAGTTGTCTCTCTACTCCGACTTCTACTCTAATCCTACTGTCTACTGAGTTACAAATGAGGGGGACTCCCCCTTTATATAGCTAGCCAAGTCCCAAAAGACGGCTAGGGTTACAATCGGCTGGATGGCCCAGATCGTGCCACCTCAGCCCTAAACATGATTTGCCCTAAAAACCGCCACAAAGGAGAGGGGTAATAAATGAGCCATAATGTCCATTATTCCTTCTAGATGATTCTGTTTGTAGATGCGTTCACACTATTCTTGATCTTCTTTCTTGGCGTTGTTCTTTGACTTCTTCCACTTGAGGGTCTTCATTCTTCTTTTCATCTTGAGCCTTGAAAATGTTTCTTCAACACTTAGCCATTTTCTTGCAACTTTCCTCCCTTCGAAGTCGAAATATCATCTTGGATCACTTTCTTCAAGTCATCGTGCTCTGGCCTCGACATTCCTCCTGCAAAACAAGCGAGGAGAAGAGTATTAGAATACTTCATAATAATGTAAACTTAACTTACTTACCGTTCATCGCCTCCAGTAGCCAACTTCTGCTTTCTTCATGATTCTCCATGCCTTAGCCAAATTTTCAACCCATCTTCTTCAAGGGCGTATCATCTTTGAGAAATTCATTTCACCTGCTGGAGCTCTGGCAACTTTGATTTTATTCATCTCTGGCTCAAGAAGACATCTTCACGAAGGATTTAAGCAAATTCACCTAGGCAGTTTCTTTCAAATTCATCGTCTGGAGGATTTCACCTTGAAAATACATTTTCTTCACTTTGCCTTAGAAAATTTTCAAATTTTCCCTTTGGAAAACTTATCAATCCAGTGCCCATCAAAATTTTCATCCTGAAGGCCGCAGCGAAGCATGGAAGACTTTAAAATCAACTCCTCATTGATGATCTTCAATACCCAGAAGAAAATTTCCATCAGAACGCGTCGAATTCATGGGTGCACGACGAACGGGTTCATTTGATTTTCTTGAATTTTGAACCTTAGAAAATTATTTCCCTGTGAAATTTAAATCCGTTCTTCGCATCTGTGAAGATTTCTTGTTCCTCTGACTTGAGAAATTTTTACTCATCCAGTGGAGCTGGATTTCACTGACTTCACTTCTGGCAACTCTGCTCACGCTTCAGGAAAATTCCACCAACTCAGAGCTCTGGGCGTATTTTCTAAGGAAGAAAATATTTGTGCCTTAGAAAAATTTTGAATTACTTAGCATTTTGAAAAATTTTCCCTTAGAAAATTTTATATCCAACTCGATCAACTTTGCCTGTGAAAATATCAACTTCACTCAGAAAATTTCATGAAGGCGCCTAGCATACTTTATCTTCCACTCACCGCTTCACACTTGAAACATATTTATTTGAAGTCCCAACGCCTTAGAAAAATCCTCACCACTTCATCTTATATTCCACCTTAGGCGCATAGCACACTTTGAGGAAAAATTAAAAACCACGCCCAACACTTATCATCACCACCTCACACGCCTTGGAGATATTTCTAACACCTTACAACACATGCTACCTTGAGCGCACCTAACTCTTGGGGAGGAATATCAACCTCGTCTAGTAATATTCATCCATCACTAGCAACATTTTATTTTACCCCTCCAACGCCTTTAGTAATTTCATTTTCACACTTCATGCACTTGGGCGCATTTCTCATGTAGAGGAGGATGAAAACATTCAAACGCCACCAACAAGTGACCTTTCATCTCCCATGCTTTTGTCCTCACATGCCCCCTTTTGGGCGCATTTCACCTAGGCAGCAGGATTAAAAATGTTGACTACTTTGACCTCTTCTTAGCTGGGCGCATTTTGTATGATGTAGTGGATGAAGATTCCAACGCCACCTTGACTTCCTCATTTTTGTCTTTACATGGCCCATTTTGGGCGCATTTGAGCATGCAAGGAGGATGAAAATTGTTGACCACGTTGACTTACTCCCTTTAGGCGCATTTCAGCTTGCTAGAAGATGGAATCTTCTCCAACGCCTTAACCTTTTGTCTTTACATGCCCTGATTTGGGCGCATTTTGCATAGGGAGAGGGATAAAAGATGTTGACTCTTTTGACTTTTTGAGACATGGGCGCATTTTAGCATGTGAGGTGGACAAAACTCATACTTAGAAAAATTTTCAAATACCTTGCACCAACTTTTCCTTGGGCGCATTTTAGCATGGGAGGAGGACAAAACTCTTTGACTTGTTTGACCTTCTCTCAAGATGGGCGCATTTGAGGTAAGAGGATGAATTCAGACTTAGAAAAATTTTGCCTGCCATTACCTTGAGCTGGGCGCATTTTGGCATGAGAGCAGGATGAACTTTTCATGCCTTAGCCATTTTTCTTCATTTTCGCCAGTTCTTCCATGCCTTACTATTTATAGTAAGTCTTCTGATTTTGCGCCTCTGAATCTCCGAACGACTTGAAATTTTGCACACTGCATCCCTATGACCTCGTTGTTCTGTCGATACTGCCATCTTTAGCTGACCTGCTATTTTTAGCATGTTTCCGGGGGTGGTTTACTATAAATAGTAACTTCATGTTTCTGATAGCTCCAGTGCTCCGATCGACATGAAATTTGAATGAGGCGCTCCTCACCACGCGGATCCGCCTCAACACCGACATGCATGCACTTGATTTACTATTTTAGCCGGGCTTCCAAATTGACTTACTATAAATAGTAAGTGTCTCGACGACTTGAAATTTCACTCAAAGAATAGCTCCTAAGAATGCCGACGCGGTGGTTTACAGCACCGGTTTTCAAAAATTTTGACCTTTTACGCCTCCTTTTGTGTCTCAAAGTTGGAAACCCTAATTCGCTCTGCATGCATATCAAATGGTCTCTGTTTCTCCTCGTTTCTATGGCACTGCGATCAGCTCATGATTCTGAACTGCTGGGAAGTGGCTGCCGGGACACACCTGCTAAAAATAGTGTTCTCATCGAAAGGAGTATCTCCGCTTTGCATGTCATACCATCGCCGGCTTCTAAAACCCATCAGAATCAACCACATGCAAAAGAAACCCCTCGGCGATGCAAACCCTAAAAATAGCACGTAAGGTTGAATTCGAAGTGATCGCCTCTATCTTGCATGTTATATCACCGCTGGCTGTCTCAAAACCCGTATGAATTTCCAAAGATGCAAAGAAGAACTCTCACAGATCTAAACCCTCAAAATTCATTCCTAGTTTAATCGCTAAAATAGTAAGTTGTCCGATTTCGCTCAAATTTTGCCTGTGAGCAGCTTGATATGCTCTGAATGCTGTGTGACTGTCGGAATTTCAAAAATGCTGACGAATTGCCCTCAATTTCACACTTACTAAAAATAGTAAGTACCTCGGAATTTGATGAAAACTTGCTGAGAGCCTGCTGGAAGCATACTAACAACAATGTTAAGCTCAATTTTCAATTTATTCATTTTATTCGACCTTGGAGTGACCAGGACAAAGGAAACCCTAATTTCGGACTTGGCCAAAATTTCACGTTTAAACTCAATGGCGGAGACATCCCCAAAAAGACAGACGGAACGAGAGAGAGACAACAGCAAAAACAAACCAACACCAAACCAAAAGCAAAGCCAAAATTAGGGGGTCCCCATTTGCAATGGGGCGATGTGTGAAAAACGCTACAACAATACCTTAGAAAAAACATTTTGTCATCAAAGTTCATCTTTCATTCTTCATCTCTAGGTGTATTTTTTTTTCTTTTTGCTTTGCCTTGGAAAATTTTATTCAACTTCATGAAGCTAGCGATTTTACCCCTCGGGCCAATTTATATATGCCTTAGAAAATTTTATCATCCCTTCCAAAGGTTGGGCGTATTTCTCTAGGTTATATCATCAAATATTTTGTCTTCTTCTATGCTAGCTTGGGCACATTTGACATATTGAGGAGGAAATCTTCATAAGCTTTGTCCGTTTCTAGGCCAAGATGGGCGCATTTCAGGTATAGAGGAGGAATTCTTAACACTTTGAATTTTTCCATGGCCAACTTCAATATGGGCGCATTTGAGGGGTCAAGGAGGAAATTTAATTTGCCTTAGATAAATTTTCCATGCTAGGCCATCAACTTGGGCACATTTAGCTAGTGGTGGAGGAATTCAACAATACTTAGAAACTTTCCTAGAGCCATCTCCAATATGGGCGCATTTGAGGGGTCAAGCAAGAATATTGCAACACTTAATAACTTTTCCTTCATGCCTCTTGGAGTGGGCGCATTTGGAGTATCAAGGAGGAATTCTTCATGACTTAGAAACTTTTTTCAAGCACCTTCCAATATGGGCCATTTGAGGGGTCATGGAGGAATTCAACATCACTTAGAAACTTTTCATGATGAGGGCACATTCAAGGTGACGACAAACTTCACGCCTTAGAAAAATTTTCCTCACCTCCCTTCATGCACAGTAAGCATTTCATGTGTTGAGGGAAGAAGTTTCAAACACTTAATAACTTTTCCAGCCACCCATCCAACATGGGCGCATTTCAGGGGGTGAGCAGGAACTTGTCACGACTTAGAAAAAATTTTAACACCTTTCCTTGATGAGGGTGCATTTAGGGGGTCTAGGAGGAACTTCAAGACTTAGAAACTTTTTCTTAACCTCCACCCCTATTCCAACATGGGCGCATCTAGGCTAGGCAACAAGAATTTTTCTTGCCTTAGGAAAATTTCTCAACTTCTTCCCTCCACCTTGGGCACATTTGAGGTGTGGAGAGAGAATTTCTCCTGACTTAGTTGATTTTTTGAGCTCCTCTCAAGGTTGGGCGCATATGAGGGGTCCTGCAGGAATTCCCAACACTTAGCCACTTTTCTAGCTTGCTCGCCCCTTGTTTACTATATTTAGTAAGCCTTTGGTTTTCACACTTCTGTAGCTTGAATTGATTTGAAATTTACACCATAGGATCCTCATGGTCTAGTTGGTCCGTTCACATTGCCATCTTGTGTCAACTTGCTATTTATAGCTTGTTTCTGGAGCTAACTTACTATTTATAGTAATTGCTTGATTTCGTGATTTCTACAACTCTGTTTGACATGGAATTTGTTTCATGGGGTCCTCGTGGGTTGACTAACTCATTCACACTAGTGTCTTGCGTTGCCCTACTATTTATAACTTGTTTGAGAAGTGCCTTACTATAAATAGTAAGTGCTCATATTGCCTTCAAGTTTTACCAGTGGACTCCTTGAAAGATACTAATTGCAATGGGATACATCAGTTTTTGGAGATTTTGGCGTTTGACCCCTCATTTTGGGTCCCGAATCTAGAAACCCTAATTTGACTTGCATGTCAATCAAATGATCCCTGTTCGACCCCGTTTCTATTGCATTTTGCTCTATTCATGATGTTGAAGTACTGGGTAGCTGCCGAAGTCATCCTGCTAAAAATAGTAAGTGTCCAAAAGTGACCAACTAACTACCGTGAGAGCGCTTGCATGTCACACTACTCCGAAAGATTCTACAAAACCCCGTGAAAAACTCGGAATAAACTAGATCGCATGTGGGCACCGCTAAAAATAGTAAGTTCCCTAAAAGTGATCAATTTTTGCCTCAGATGCTACCTTTGCGGTTATATATATTTTTAAAACTCCCAAGATAGTATGTTTATTACGTAATTTAAAAGTTCTCCTTTGTATGCAAACCCTCTACAAATAGCCTCAAGTGAAGACTGCTCAAAGTTATCATCTCATCTTGCATATGTTATATCACCATGTAGGTCTCCGGGAAACGAATATTCCTTCTTTGTGACATGTATCGAAACTCTTTGCATGACAACCCTAAAATCTACCATCAAGGTGATAATGCTAAAAAATAGAAAATCTATCTCAAATTTTGCAAAACAGCCATTTAACGGTCCCGATGTAGTGTAATGGTTAGAATTTCAAAAGTAAGCAGAAAATGTCCCAAATTAGGTACTTTTCACTAAAAATAGTAAGTTGTCGTAATTCAATGAATATTTGGCAAGTTTGGAAGCTTACCACCGTAGCCGAAGCTCAGATTTCAATTCACTCACTCAATTTGACTTCAAACTGACCGGAAGATCCAAAACCCTAATTCTCAAACTTAACCAAAATCTCAATTCAAGCTCAAAGATGGGCACACCTCGATGAGACAGACGGAGCAAAGAGAGAGATAGACAAAGAGAGAGAGAGAGAGAGAGAAAACCAAAGATGTGAACCGAAAGCAAAAATTAGGGTCCCTGCATTTTGAATGCGGGATGATGCGAAAAAGGTCACAACACGCCCCTTTGAGTTTTGCAAGTTTTTCATTATTTCCCAAAGGAACCACTGGGACGCCCCCAGAAATATGACCCGTTTCGGAAACGGGGACGTCCCGGGGACGGGGGGACGGGTACTTGGCGTCCCCCGCCGTCCCGCCACCGCCACCAAAGCGCCGCCGGAGACGGGGAGACGGGGAGACGCCTCCAAGTTTCCTTAGGAGACGTCTCCAAGTCTCCAAGTCTCCTTGGGAGACGCCCAGGAGTTTCCTGGGAGACTAGGAGACGCCCAGGAGTTTCTTGGGAGACGCCCAGGAGTTTCCTGGGAGACTAGGAGATGTGTTCCATGAAGGTTTGTCTGGCTTTGATGGTCTTAATTTGGGTTTTATTATTAATGCAAAATGATGTACACCATGAAGGTTTGTGTGGGTTTGGAGGTCTTAATTTGGGCTTGGCGGCGGGGGCTCCGCCCCTCGACCCCGCCCTGTATCCCGGGACCCTGCGAGGGGCGCTGCCCCTCGACCCCGCTGGGGGCGCTGCCCCCAGACCCCCGCAAGGGGCGTTGCCCCTTGACCCCACTGGGGGCGCTGCCCCCAGACCCCTGCAAGGGGCATTGCCCCTTGACCCCGCTGGGGGCGCTGCCCCTTGACCCCGCTGGGGGCGCTGCCCCCAGACCCCCACAAGGGGCACTGCCCCTTGACCCCACTAAGGGCGCTAACCCTCAAACCCATTAGGGGCATTGCCCACAAACTCCCATTGAATTCATTTGATTTTCTAGGTACTCTCCACTAGTTACCTTCAATTTTACAAAAACAATTTCATTTGTCAAATTTTATTTAGCAATTAGCATTCAAGATATCTTCATATTTAGATTTAGTATTTCAAGTTTTGCTATGTTATAATTTTACTAATTAGTAATTTGAGTAATTTCCTATAGTTTCATTTGAAATGTAATTCTTATACTGTTATACTGTTATACATCCTTTCAAAACTAGTTTTTCAAGTACTATAAGTATATTTATAACTATATCAGCACCACCACCCCACCACCCCGCCGCCGCCGTCCCCTCGCCGTCTCCCCGCCGTCCCCAAACTTAGGCCCTTTGTCCCCCCGTCTCCGAAACGCGTTTCCCCGTCCCCCCGTTTCCCCGTCCCCCAGGCCCGTGGAACACTGTTATTTTCTCTGTTGAATGACCCCAGTTTGATCCTGAATCCAGATTGATCTATCAATCTTGAGTTGTTGCCAATACATTCACTGTCGAGCTGGATTTGAACCGAATAGACCTAGGAAGTACTTAGCTTAAAATCTGAGTTTGTGAATTTTCAGTGTTTGTTCTTCATCTTTTTAATCTGACCTCTTGTGCTTTGATTCAAAATCCCCATTGATCGACGAATCAGATGATCTCGTTAGATATATCATCAGGTAGCCAACTCCATTTCGCCAAAGATGACTGGAGTTGGAAAACTTAGAAGCCAATTAATGGTACCTTTATTCAAGGGCACCCCCCATTGAAAAGGGCACTTTTGCTCCTTTGCACAATGATCTTCATCTGAAATATGCTCTAGTTGGATTTTGATTACCTGTTGATTACCTTGTTAGATGTATGCGCTTGCAATTGCGTTGTCGAGATCGACCTAGACTGAGAACATTGTCTTGGGAGGCCTTCAGACATCTAACAGCATCCGGAGTTCCAAAAAGAAGGGCACCTTTCCTTGGGAAGGGCGCTTTTCCCACATTGATCTTTACTTCGACAACCATTTCTTGGTATCTTCGTCAACTGCCTCTTTTCGATTTATCGACAACTGTCGATGATCAACTGATCAGATGATCTTGTTTTTTTCATTGTCGAGCCAACAAGCGAACGCCGAGGATGACTATCTTGGATGATTTAACAGGCTGCATTTGACCCTTAAGAATCAAGGATGCCCCTGTCTGAAAAAAGGCTCTTTTTCAGCATTGTGAATTGATCTCTCTTTTGTAGCGTTTCTAGAGTTAGTCAAATTTTGACCTTTTTCTAGAAACGAGAATCTCCTTTGTTGAACAGCATCATTTTAGACCTTTTTCTCCATGGTTGCATCATTGAAGCTTTTGAAGCTTAGCTTTCAGCACCTGGTATTGGCCAATCTGCCACTAATTGCTGCGAAGCTCCTAACTTTGTTCCTAAAAAACAAAAATAGACCCACCAAAATAAAACTTGCCTTTTGATGATTCTAACTTGACCTATGTCATCGTGAAGTTAGTTAATCCTATCAAAATCATTTTCAATCATTTCCGGGAAGGTCCTATTTTCGGGGGTTACCCTGAAAATAGGGGCATAAAACCCTAATTCTCAAATTTTTAGAATTTTGCACATTTTCCTTGATAGAAACCCACAAAGACCCTATGTTTGGTTTGACCTAAAACAGACTTTTGACAGCATTTTAACAAGATTTAGCTCAATTTATACAGAATGCCAAAAATTTATTTTGGGTACAACATTAGGCTCCGTCTAGTGACCATGTCGGATACCTACGTCATAGGAGAACCGAGAATCTCAAGTTTCGTAGACCAGTATATCTTATCAATTGTGCAACGAAATAAGGACTTTATCTCCACACACACCTAAAATTAGAGTTCACCTTATTTATTGGTTTCCCCAATTTATTCACCTACAACAAAACTTCTAAGAAATCACCTAAAACACGACAATACTTTACTGAATGAGGAAACACAAAACAACATAACGTTAAAGCGAGTAAAAGTATTTACAGTTTATACTTACCCCATCCCCGAAGGAATGAAATGCTTCAAGTACTGCCCGCTGTAGGGAAGTGGAAAGAGCCTCCCATCTGAATGAGAGAGAATATAGGAATTCTCTCTTGCAATATCATGAATCACGAATGGCCCTAGCCAAAGGGAATCAAATTTGAGTGCATTCTCTTTGGTTCGTGTCTCTTGTCCCATAACAGGACTCTATCTCGAATCTCAAAGTCTCGTTGCCAAGCCTTCATATCGAAGATCTTCACTCGCTCTTGATGCTAAGTGATCTTATCAACTATCTCCACCCTCTCTTCTTGAAGTTTCATCAAGCACAAGATACATTTCTCGATGGGATCTCTAAATTCATCATCTTCTATTGTGGATGCCAATTGCACAGCGGACAACTCTAGAGTGATGGGTAACACAGCTTCCATTCCATATAGGATTGTGAAGGGTGAAGTGTCGATTGCTCTCTTAGGCGTGATCCTATCAACCCAAAGAGGGTTGCACAACTTTGTGTGCCAAGCCCGTTGATTGGAATCAACCATCTTGCGCACTATTGTGACTATGTTCTTATTTGACGACTCAGCTTGTCCATTGCCTTGTGGATAGTAATCTGAAGAGTGGGACAAAGTGATGTCGCAGTCGAAACAAAATTCTACCAACTCCTCTAACAAGAAGCTTGTAGCATTGTCATTCATGATCTTTTTTGGTACTCCGAAGCGTGTAATGATGTTCTCCTTGAGGAAGTCACACACTACTTCGAAAGTAGCTTGCTTTGTAGGGATTGCCTCAACCCACTTAGTGAAATAGTCTGTCGCCGTTAGGACGTAGACATGTCCCTTGCTAGAATGAGGATTGATGGGTCCCACAAAGTCTATGCCCCATTGCTGGAATGGAGCATCTACCACCACTGGCCTTAGTGGAAGGGTTGACAGCTTAAGTTTACCAACAAATTGTTGGCACAACGTGCATTTGTGCACCCAGTCATATGCGTCGCAGAACAAAGTTGGCCAAAAGAATAATGCCTGCAGCATCTTGAATGCAGTAACCCTTGATGAGAAGTGGCCACCGCATGCTTGATTATGGAATACTTCCAACAACCGTCGTCGTTAATCCTTACTAACGCATAGTAGATACGTTCCATCAAGCCCACGCTTGCATAGAACATTTCCTCCAAGCATAGAGCTTTGTGCTTGTAATTTTAAAGTTCTTCTCTACTGCTTACCCAAGTGTGTTGGGCATTCCCCGTAGGTTAGAAAGTACCACAATTTTGTGTACCACTCTTGAGCAGATTCAACTAATAAGACCATTGGGAAATCTTCTTCCATTTATGTTCCTGGGATGCCATCTTCAGCTTGGTGCTTTAAATCACCATCTTTCGTCATGAGTTGACATAGATCTCTCTGCGAACTAGCTTGGTAGGCTTGATGTCCAAGTCGTATTCCTGGACTCTTGCAATCCAGTTGCCTCTTTTGGTGCCCATTTCTTGTTGAGTAAGGACACTCTTAACCACAGGGTCTATAACATACAAGGTGGTGTGAGAGTTTAGGATGTAAAATCTGAAATTCTTGACAGCCCTCACAATTGCGTATGCGTTTTTCTCTATTTAGGAGTACCAAGACTCGCTATCCTTGAAGTTGCTACTCATGAAAGCAATTGGTGACTCAGTCTCTTGGTTCAACTTCTGAGTCAATATGGTAGAGAGAGTATGCTCCGACGCATAATAAAGAATGAACTCTTTATTGAAATTGGGTCAAACCAACACTGGTGCTTTACTGATGGCCTCCTTTATTTTCTCGAACACCTTCCTTCCTTCTTCGGTCCATTTGAAGGCGGTTGTCTTCTTCATCATTGCTGAGATGTTTTTGGTCACCTCTGAGAAGTCGGGTACAAATTTCCGTATAAAGTTGACTCTGCCGAAGGAGTGTACCCCAGTCTTATTGGTAGGGAGAGTCAGGTCCTTCATTGCCAGGACCTTTGTAATTGCCTAGAACGATGCTATGAATTAATGCAAAAGAAATTTGGGCACTATTTTTGTCCTTCGGTATTGATCTTCTCAGTGATCTGATATTGATATGTCTTGTTTACATTAACTCTTAATATTTTGGGTTGAAGTTTACAATTGAGTGGTTGTTTCATAGTAAATTTAGAATCAGGTATATTACATCATTTTAATTTCATTCCATGCATTTTGTAATCTGTTACATGGATAGATAGAAATGTTATATCTTACTGATTAAAATGCACTATAAATACAAATCATCCACAACATTGTGATGAGCCCAACTGGCTCCTCTTCAAACCCCTGTTGTTTTGATTATCTTTTTGTGTTCTTTTTAGTTTTTTAATAAAGTTTCTAGAGACAAATAGAAGGGGTGCAGCATATAATTGCTCATAGAACTCAAATTTGAGCTAGAATTGACAAAATGAAATTGCAGAACATATTAAATAACCATAACAATGAGATTGCATGTTTCAGACATACCCGAAATGCTCCAGATTATTTTATTAAGAAAAATGTCCAGTTTGTCAGCTAACCAAGAATGATGAAAACTAACAATTTCAAGCGTAGAGTCAACTAAATGCAACCTCCAGCCTGAAATCTGACGCAAAAGATGTGTAATAGCTAGGCGCCAAAGAAGAATATGCAAAACCCTCAAAGAAGAAGGCATTTCTTCTCAAGAACTCCCACGCACTTGCCTGAAGAGCTACACAGAACAAAGGGAAATCGCGTCCTCAACCAAGAAGTATGGCCATGAAGATGATCTAACCTCCAGATGAAGGAAGAAGCCAATCTCTCAAATCGTCTTGCCTTTTATTGAAGAAACTACTGAATACTGCACAGAAAATCTTGTTTAAAGCACTGTAGAACACCTGAATTGAAGCCCCTGTAGTTGCAATCATTCAACTAATCTTTCACAATCTCACAAACACAGATTTGTGAAGAGTTTTTCGTTCTCCAGAGATAAACAATCCTAAAACCCTTGTCTCAAAGAAAACCAAGCTCAAGCCCAACCAAAGAAGAAAGTATCAAATAATCAATGAATAAGTTCGATTTTTCCCTTTAGTTGCTTATAAACCCCAAAAGGCACGCATCTCGAAAAAGTGATGCCAGTTTCACTTTAAAATACATTTAAAATGTATTTTAAACATTTCAATAGTCAATGAATAAATAAATGGGCGCCCCTTTTGATAAAGTGTTAGAATTTTTCACTTAAATAAATTTAAGTGAATTCTTTATTATAAAGTCAAGTCAACTTTATAATATTCCATTAAATAAAATTAAAACACTTCAATTTCACGAGAATATTAATATCTCACTCATAACTTGTCATATTGACGTGTCGTCAGAAATTCTCAATCACTAAACTGCCAAGGCCTGTTGTTAGCCATTCACTGAAGTCAAAGGATGAGAACGACAAAACCCATCAAATAATGCCACTGACCCCCTAACCAAAACCAGTTAGCCTACAAGGGTCCAAGAGATAGGCTAACACACTGCTCCCAAGAACTAACTAGAGTGGGGACATCACAAACATTCCTTTTATGCTACCACCAAAGACCACCAAAACAAACTCAAGAATTGTAATAAAACGTTACTTAGGAAAGTAAAGACAAATAGGATGAGATCAAGTGGTAAACACACCAGAGCTTTTATAACAAAGCTCCAAGTTCAAATCAAAGAAGACATGATAAAGGGCTGATTTAGGTAAAATACTGCATCTAACACACCAGGTGCAGTGTAACAAACTGGACAATGCCAATTGCAAGTCACACGTGAATTTGATGCAACAAAAATCCCTTAGTCATAACAACTAAACCATAGGTTACTCAACAAAGGGGAATTTATCACGTCAAAAATAGAAAAATAAAGGTCTGTAAAATATAACATGCATTCCCTAATAAGTAAAACTAAACTTCCTTTAAGCAAGGCTGAATCAGTAATTACAAAAATAAACAGAGGATAGTAGAAACCTCAAATCCTGCATCAAATGGTAGACGAGAACCAGCTTCCTTTACATTTCCAAAGTAACGCCCTGATGAGTAATTTACCTGTACATGTCCAGTACAAAGCAACATATCTGTCAGATTTCAAAAAAAAAAAAAACTTGGCTGTGATCACTTGCAGAAGTGTTCAAACTGAAAATTCAATGAGTAAAATCAACAATCAATTTAAACAGAAACTAACACAAATGTTAAGGATTGGAACTCTCACATCACTAGCATTAACCCCTGCATATATATTTTTTACAAGTACATGACCAGGTTTCACAGGCAGCTTTAAGTGCACTCTCTCTATTTTGGTAGCTTGTCGGAAGTTGTGGTCTAATTTATAAACCACCCTGCAAAACAGAAATGAAATTAGAATAAATGATAGCTTATTGACAACAGCATTCCAAGAGGGATTTTCCAGGTTTAAACAGGCTAGTTCCATTAGTGAAATGTCCCTATGTTTAAAATACTTCAATAAAGTCAGTTATAAACTACATTGTGAGAAGGAATGTAAAGTGCCTTCCCAGAAGTATAGAAATTTTGTGTTTGTTTGATTTGAAGGGAGCTCGTTTCTCCTTTCAGTCAAGTTAGAGAAAGACAAACGGATGCAAATTATACATAAACAATAGAGCTGCATGAACCATAACATTCCTACTTCACTTTCCATCTATTCATGTTACTGACCCACTCAGAAACAATTATCAGCATTTTGTAAATTCATGTGAAAGATTCAGTCCCATTTACAAAACTGTTATAACAGATTGGAATGGAGACAAACTCGAACAGCAAATAAACTGGTCTGTGAATTTCAAATCTGATATATGATATGTACTTTGTTCTTTGAACTGAGTTCACACAGGAATTTAATTTCAAACCTCAAATTTGATTATCCTAAGTGATATGCACAGCAGATATCAAGGAGATACTACTCAGATTTAAATGACAGTTCATGTGCTCTGTTTCAGACCATAACATGCTTACAAACAAGGGACTTCATTTGGACCATCTCAGTCAATATTGACCATCAGTTAGGACAGTAAGTGTTTGGGCACATTTTCAGAATTTCATTCTATTTGAATGGCTGTGAGCACATTCAGATTTAAAACTCAACTAGAACACTTTCAAGGTTTCAAAGGAGGCTGAGAATGCAACTAATTGAATAGACAATGCTCAGTTTGAATGTGAAGACTTATAAGACTTTGACAGCAGTAAATACATCATAAGATAGGAACTTCTGTGTTTTTGATAATAAAATTCATTGCTAAACTATCTCAGAAATTTACAGCAGTTCAACTTCCAACGTAGCAGACCAGAGGACTTTCAAGCATAAAAACCGTTGAATAATAAGCATGAAGCAGACCAGACCTGGGTCACAGTTCGTTTCCAGCTTGTATATGATGTAAGTGAACTCAAAATTGTTCAGAACTTGCCCAGCAACTGAAATGCCAAAACGCATTCCCAAACTCGCCTTCAGCAAGCCATGTCCAAGCACAATGAGGATATAGTCGTTCCTTATCAGCAATCACGTTTTCTCTTAATGCCCTTCGTTTCCTTCTTAAATCACGTCTTTGGCTTCAGGTATTGCTGGAATAAGAGGCGCCTGGGGTTGTTTAGCAAAACCACACCTTCAAACTGCAAATGGAACCATCAATTCGGCCTCCATGGAAATACCACAAACCCAAGTATAATGATTTAGAAAATCTGAGATAAGATCATTTTTCTGTTGCACCATTCATCGCCAAAATGTTATTTTCGTTTTTCCCAACAAAGGCTGGTGTCTCACAGCCGAAATCGGGATGTAGGGTTTTTCTCCAAAACCAGAGAGCTCCTTGCCGTTAGAAGATGTTAGTTCAAAAAATATCAACCCAAAAGGAGTTTTTTTCCATATATTTCAAAAGGGCCCGACAAAACACTCCTTTTCTTTTTTATTTTCTCACATTCAAAATATAAAGTGACATTCTCTAAAGTCTTTTTCCAAATATTTCTCAAAGTCACCTTTTGCACCAATTTAAAGTGACTTTTATAAAGTCCACTTAAAATAAATATTTCCTTAAATCATTTTTGCCTTTTTTGCTTAGTCACTTAATAAGAAGTTAATTTAATTAATTACTTAATATCACATTAGAGGAATAATGTTAAACTTATGTGATAATTAAATAATTAAATAAATGATTCCCCTTGCCTTTGACACTTGCCTTTGGGAATTAGAAAGGCAAAGCAGCATCCCGCTTAGCTAGCGAGAAGGGGACATTACAAGCAACGGGAAATGGTATACTTTCAAAATTACTAAAACAATAGGATCCACAAGAATTTGTGTACAAATGCAATCCCTCAAAACAAAATCTTTGGACAAAATTCAAATCTCATCTTCTTTAAGTAAGGAGATCAAAATATGCTATCAAACATTAATATAAAATCGTAGGACTTTAGAATACACCCTAAAAAAATCTACTCATGACCTTTGGCAATCAAACTAATTAAAGTAAAAAATTATCTATTTGGAAGCAGAAATTGATAGCATAGGTGAATAGAAATTGCATTCCCATTTACTATTTGAAATAAAAAATGCATATTTATTATCCTCTTGGATGGATGGGCCACAATGACAAGTGTCCAAGAGGGGTTGTGTTAACTTCAATCAGTAGAGGAACTAACTCAACAAGTAGAGAAAGTGGCATCTAATGAGATAGTGTCGGCACCTAATTTCCATCAATCTAGGATTGCTAATTGTAATGTCCCCTTTCTAGTGGAAACACTTAAACCTGAATCTTGCATTCAAAGTGTTTCTCAAAGAGACATTAGAAGCGTTAAAAATCATAAGTTTTCATGATAATATCTAATAAGATCAAAGATGATATAAATATTTCATTCTTGTCAAAGGCTTATTCATTTCCTTCTTACACGTTTGAACTTCTTGGAATCTCTTCTCCGCCTTCTTGAACTTCTTCGTTTAATAAAAATTCTTCACTTGACTTAGCTTCTTTGCTTGAATGAACTTCTTTCTTCTTCCTTGATCTTGTAGGTAGCTCTAACTCCACAAAATCTTTATATGAACTGGGCGTAGACCTCAAGATTCTCTTCAACTTGTCTGGCGAAAATGAAGTGATACGATCCAGGATGTACTGCTTCTTTTAGTGGCTGCGCGCGAGATTCTTCAATTCTGAAAGAACACCATCTTGTCTCATGATAATCTTCTCCAATGGAACCTTTTGTGTTTCAAACCCTTTCTTCTTCAACACGACTGTATGCTGTAGCTGTTATTCGCCCTCCTTCTAGCGCCAATTCTGTTGAGCGCGTGGAGGAGGGTAAAAGATTCTTTAGGATTGTCTCCACAGATAATAAAACTTGATAGAATCTGGAGTTCAACTGCTCGATGTTTCGCGTTCAGCCCTCCTCCTAGCGCCAATTCTGTTGACGTGGTTTTTGAGACCGCACCAACACAGAATAAAGTCTCCCAACGGACGCTCTATCCTCTCTTGAACAAAGTATTCAGCATGCTAAGATTGCGAGTAAGATCATGCTTTCAACTCCAAGGTTCCTTAAGTGCGAATAGGCTCAGTTTGGCTCGATGTGATATTGCTGGTATGTCAAGGGGACTTACACAATTGTTCGGCGGTTGACAGCAGACAGCGGACTAAGGGTTTTCATGTAATTCGAATGATTTGGCAGGTGAGCACGGGATTCCTAATACTAATCGGAAATGTGCGGAAAGTAAAGGGTATAAGGCCTAAGAAATTTATATTCTATTCTAAATGCAGGGTATGTGAGGTTTCATTTCAATAGACTTCAACCGGATTTCACCTAGCCTCCGTCGGACAGCCTCAGTAAAATCGGTGCAATCTTCAAGGGAAACAGCGAAAGATGTTCAAGTTATAATTTAACATACATACACCATCAGAATGACGCATATAAGTATGTAAACCAACCAAGTTAAACACAAAATAATCTCCATTGACCACACAAGGCGAACTTATCATCAACAAGCTAGTAGTGGTATGGAATAAAGCGAAGCTATCTCAATAAAACACCACACACCAAAGAAAGCTACTTGCATGAATTTAAGCTACTTGGATACGAAAGGAAGAAGAAACCTTGCTAGCATTTCATGACAAGACGAATTCCATCATCAATGAAAAGATCTATTATCATAAAATGTGTTACACAACAATCTCCTCAAAAGTTTTCAAAGGGAAAACTTTCTTTCTTCTCCAAATGATGCAAAAATGCTCTACAATGCTACACTATCTAGCTCTAATGCTCTCTCAATGTCTACTCTGATTCTAACGCTTCTACTCTAATCTCTAATTCTCTAATGTGTTACAAATGAGGGGGACTCCCCCTTATATAGCTAGCCAAGTCCCAAAAGACGGCTAGGGTTACAATCAATAGAGTGGCCAGAATCGTGCCACCTCAGCCCTAAATAATATTGTCCTAAAAACCGCCACAGAAGAGAGTGGGGTAATAAATGCGCCATAATGTCCACCATCATCCTTCTAGAAGATTCCATTTGTAGACGCGTTCACACTGTTCTCGATCTTCTCTTTTGGCGTTATCCTTTGATTTCTTCCACTTGAGGGTCTTCATCTTCGTCACTTTGAGCCTTGAAAATGTTTCTTTAACACTTAGCCATTTTTCTTGCAAACTTTCCTCCTTCGAGATTGAAACTTATCTTCATCGTGCTTCCACTTCAAGTCATCGTGCTCTGGCCTCAACATTTCTCCTGCAAAACAAGCAAGGAGAGGGGTATTAGAATACTTCATGATATAAAGTCACCTTACTTACCTAATCTTCACGCTCCAACCTTCAAGCGCTCATCGCCAACTTTGTGTTCAAGTTCATGCCTTAGACAAATTTCCATCCTTGAGAAATTCGTTTCACCTGCTGGAGCCCGGACAACCTTGATTTTATTCATTTCTGGCTCAAGAAAACTATCTTCACGAAGGATTGAAGTAAATTCACCTAGGCAGTTTCTTTCAAATTCAACGTCTGGAGGATTTCACCTTGAAAACACATTTTCTTCATTTTGCCTTAGAAAATTTTTCAAGTTTACCCTTAGGAAAACTTATCAATCCAGTGCCCATCAAAATCTTCATCTCCGAATCCTCGACAAGCTGTGGAAGACCTTAAAATCAACTCCTCATCGATAATCTTCGATACCCAGAAGAAAATTTTCCCCAGAACGCGTCGAATTCATGGGTGCACAACGAACGGGTTCATTTTATTTTTCTAAATTTTGAACCTTAGAAAATATTCTTTCATCAAACTTATTCTCGTTCTTTGATCCCCTCTGAGAATTTTGCTCTGACTTGGAAAATTTTTACCAATCCTGTGCAGCTGGCATCATCTGACTTCATCTCTGGCAACTCTGCTGTGTTTCAAGGAAAATTCCATCACCTCCCCAGACTTAGGCATTTTTCTAAGGGAGAAAATATTTGTGCCTTAGAAAATTTTTGAATCCAGCTCGATCAACTTTGCCTGTGAAAATACCAACTTCACTTAGAAAATTTTTCATAGAGGTGCCTGGCACATTTTATTTTTCTAGCCACCACTTCGCATTTTACTTCACACTTGAAAAATATTTTTGAAGCTCCAATGCCTTAGAAAAATAATTTCCATCACTCAACTTCCAACGCCTAGGCAATTTTTTTTTGTCAATAACTTGTATTTTATTTCACCACGCCTAGCATCTTGTCTTCACACATCACACACGTCCTAGAGAAATTCTCTAACACCTACCACCTTAGGCGCATTTTGTGTTTGAGGAGGACATTTATTCCTACGCCATTCATATTTGAGGGTGAATATTCCACTTTACCACGCCTAGCAATATTTTCTACGCCTAACACACTTCATTCACCCTAGGCGCACATGATACTTGAAGAAGAATAATACTTTACCACGCCCAACAATATTTCACTTCACCTTATAACTCCCATCACCCTTGGCGCCTAGCACATTAGGAAAGAATAACTCCAACGCCTTGGTAACTCCTTATTTTCACCACCTTTATTTTCAACGCCTTAACTCTTTTGTTTCACCATTCTCACCTTACATCTTGGCGCATTCAATACTTAGAAGGGGATGGGCGCATTCTAGGCATGTAGGAGGATGAAATTCCTTTGACTCTTTGACTTTCTTGCTAAACATGGGCGCATTTCTTATGTTGAAGAGGATGGGCGCATATTGCATGGGGTGGAGGATGAAAGTCTCTAACGCCTTCCTTTTTGACTTTTTGACTTCAAATGTGGGCGCATTTCAGCATGCATGGAGGATGAAACTCCCAACGTTTTTCTCAAGTGACTCCTCAACTTCCAACTTTTGTCCTCATGTGGCCCATTTTGGGCGCATTTTATACCTCATGCAGGATGAAAATGTTTGACTCCTTTGACTTTCCTCTTGGCTGATTCTTGCATGGGCGCATTTCACTAGTGGAGGAGGACGAGTTTCTTGCCTTAGAAAGTTTTTAGCATCTTGCTAGCATGTGGGCGCATTTAGCCTATGCTGAAGGATGAAACACTTTGACTACTTTGACCCTTTTGCTTGTTGGGCGCATTTGAGGTGTGGAGAAGGACGAATTTTACTTAGAAACTTTCACAACTTCCCTCCTTCTCCTTGGGCGCATTTTGCTAATGGTGTAGGATGAAGTTCGTTGACTTTCCTTGACTTTTTCTTCTTGTTAACTCCTTGGGCGCATTTTGCCAGTGGAGGTGGATGAGAGTTGAAGTATGGGCGCATTTAGGCAAGGGTGAAGGATAAACTTCATGCCTTAGAAAAATTTTCATGCTCCACCTCACCAACTTGGGCGCATTTTGACCCCTGAGCAGGACGAACTTGCATCACTTTGAATTTTTTTTTATCTCCAGCTGGGATGGGCGCATTTTGCCATAGCAACTGGATGAAGTTCCAGACTTAGACAAATTTTTATCATTTTTCGCCAGCTCACGTGCCCTGCTATTTATAGTAAGTCCTCTTGATTTTGCGCTTCTGAAGCTCGGATCAACTTGAAATTTTGAACGTAGCATCCTCATAACCTCATTGTCCTGTCAACACTGCCATCTTTAGCTGACCTACTATTTTTAGCCTGTTTCTGCAGGTGGCTTACTATAAATAGTAAGCTCGTGTTTTTGATAGCTCCCATAATCCGATCGAGTTGAAATTCGAATGAGGCGCTCCTCACCACGTGGCCTTACTGCTGACACTGACGCATGCAGTCAATTTACTATTTTTAGCCAGTTTCCAAATTGACTTACTATAAATAGTAAGTGCTCCGTTTGACTTGAAATTTCACCAGCAGATAGCCTGAAGAACGCTGATCGCAGTGGTTTACATCGGATTTTGAAGATTTTGACTTTTGATGCCTATTTTTAGACTCGAGCTAGAAACCTAATTTACCTTTATGCATATCAAAAGATCTCCGTTTGCCTTCGTTTTCTGCGCTGCGATCGGCTCGTGAATACGGCTGGGTGGCGGTGCCGGGCACACCTGCTAAAAATAGCAAGTTCCTTCTGAGTGGAATCTCCGTTTGCATGTCACACCATCGAGGCTCTTGAAAACCCATCGGGAATCACCCGACATGCAAAAGAAACTTCGACATGCAAACCCTAAAAATAGTCTCGGGAATCAAAGTGATCATCATCTTGCATGTTACATCATCACGAAGGTCTCGAAAACCAGAAGGAATATCCAGACATGCAAAGAAAATCTCGCATCTGGACCCGAAATCTGTGCCGAAAAGCCGGCTGCTAAAAATAGTAAGTTGTCGATTTTCTCAAATTTGGCATGCAAGTCGATATACTACTGAATCGTGTGATGATCGGAATCTCAAAAATGCTGACAAATTGCTGTGAATAGCAGACTTACTAAAAATAGTAAGTATCTCGGAATCTGATGAAACTTGGCTGGAAACCTGCTGGATGTCTGCTGACAACAACATTAAGTTCAATTTTCAATTTATTCACTTTATTCGACCCCTGTACTGACCAGGAAGACAAAACCCTAATTTTTAGACTTGGCCAGAATTTTGCATTTTAAGCTCAACGGCAGAGGAATCCCGGGAAGTAGACCATAGAACAGAGACAGACGGAGAGAGAGACCAAAAACCAAAGCAAAAAAGACCAGAATGGAGCAAAGATTAGGGGTCCCCATCTTGAATGGGGCGATGTGTGAAAAAGGTCACAACAGGATGCCTTGAGGAGCTGGGAGCTGCACTTACTTAGTTCCATTTCCTACCACTCTCGTGATTTATTGATATTGATAGACCATGGTTTTATTGATGTTTGATATTGCTATGATAAATTTTATAATGCTTTAATGACATTTATTATGTTGTTATGCTACTACTCTCGCGATTTATTTATATATTGATATTGTTGTTAGCAATTATTAATTTATTGACATATATCTCTCTTTCCCTCTCTCTATCTATAATATATTAATAAATTTTGAAAAAATCATATATATATATATGTATTTTGTATGTCACCGTCCCCTACCGTCCCCTAAAAATGGGCCCCTAGGAAACGTCCCGGAAACGCGTCCCCAGCCGTCCCCCCGTCCCTGTCCCCAAAAGGCCGTGGAACATAGGTCTATAATATATTTCATAAGTACGTTAGGGTAGATATTAAACATCTTTCAAGATCCCATAGATGGAATTCTATTATACCATTTAACATCATACTGAATGAATAGAGTCATTTTTAATTATAAGGCTCAATAATTGCTACAAGTGTCATTATTGGATAGTTGTAAATAATATTATATATATATATATATATATATATATATATATATATATATATATATACTTATCAATTGTTAACATGTCATTCCAACTCTCAATATACTTATCCATCCTAATATATTCAAATATACTCATAAATCATAATATACTTAAATATATAAGTATCAACTGAGATTTAAATTAATAATATACCTAAATCCACTATTCTTACCTTCTACATACATAGGTAATTATGAAGTTTTATTGATAATACTTACCTTGCTCTGTGTTTGATCAGAGCCCAGAGACTACTCTTCCTATCAGAATATATTTTATTCCTCTTATTTCCTCCAACTACCGATTACTGATCTCTGCCTATCTATAAAGCCTTCCTTATTTCCAGTCAGCGATTATATACAATGAAGACTTTAGTCATGTAGTGTAGAAGACCCTTTTCAGCCAGCAATTATGATAAGTTTAATTCCCTTCTTTTTTATTTTCCCATCGATCTGCAAGATAGATGTCTCTATATCCAGTGATTGATGATCCCTTGTTCTTCACAGCGACGATGATCTGATTCATAGAGAATGTCCTCTTATATATCCTCTTTGAGTGATTTAGTATTCCTTGCTCAGAAAATATATGTCTATATAAATATGTCCTTTCGCTGATTGATTTTGTCCTTATCTGCTATTCCCCATATATCTGTCCTCAAGCTGATTATATTACAATGTTCAAGCTCCCCTGATGCAGATCTGGTTCGATGCATCATATATGCTTTCTTTTAATAATTAACTTATTGATGATATAGCATTTTCCACCCATTTCTTCCTTCAAAATGATTCTGTTCTATGTCTGCTCAAAATCACATCTTTCTTTCCTCCTCCTATCTCCCATACCATCATTATTTATACCTCTTTGCACCTTTTCCCAAGAGGGACGACTTGTTCCAAGGGATGCGATCTTGGCTAAGGGAGATGCGTTTTACAAATAATAGCATCCTTTTGTTGATACCCATTCTTAGGCCTCAACGCTAATCTTTGTGTTAATAAACTTGCTTTTATTCTTGATTGCTGCCGCTTAATTTTGTCTTGCACAATTTGTTTATGAACTTAGACTCATTCCCTCCAAATCGGGTACTTCCTGATTGTATTAATATATTATATATTTGTATTTGTATGTTTCTTATTAAAATATATTATTATTCTATATATTAGTTTTATTTATATATGTTTATAACATTTATTATATTATAATACTAATACTATAATAATAATGTTAGGTTGTTAATATTTATATTTTAATATTTATAATGTTATATTTGGTAATTATAATTATAATATTATTTTATGATAATTATAATTATAGCAATTATATATTTTTAATATGTATTTTATTATTAATTTTATTTATTTGTATTTCAATGCTTAATCTCTTAGTGTTACAAATTCGGGGACATGACAGTCCACCCCACCCAAGATTGTTTGTCCTCAAGCAATCACAATTCCAAACATCTTTTCACATTAGTGTTGATGTGGTTTTTGTGACCGCACCAATCAGCAGAACAAAATAGTTTGAAGGCTATTCCGTTCTCTCTTGATCGAAGTATTTCGTGCGCTAAGATTGCGAGAAAGTTCGCACGTTCAACTCCAAGGTTCCGAATACTTAGAATACCCTCAGTTGGTTGATGTGTATTGCTGTGTTCTTACGAGGGGACTTACACAATTGTTCAGGTTTCTTGCAATTAACAACAAATAGATGATTCGAAGGGATTGGTATAAAGTGGATGATTTGGCAATGAGTTCGTTCTCCTAAAGCTAATCAGAAATATGCGGAAAGTAAATGAGTATAAGGCCTAAGAAACTTATATCCTATTCTAAATGCAGGACATGTAGAGCTCAATTTTGGCAGACTTCAACCGAATTTCACCTAGCCTCACGCCGGACAGCTTCAGCAAAATCAGTGCAATCTTCAAAGGGATAGCAAAGGATGTTCAGATTATAATTTAGCATACATACACCATCAAAACGACGCATATAAGTATACAAATCACAATCGAAGTTAAACTCAAGATAATTTCCAGTCGACCACGCAAGGCGAACTTATCATCAACAAGCTGCTAGTGGTATGGAATGAAAAGAAGCTACCTCAATAAAACACCACACATCAAAGTAAACTACTTACATGAAAATTAAGCTACTTGGATTCGAAAGGAAGAAGAGACCTTGCTAGCTATTCATGACAAGACGAATTCCACCATCAATGAAAAGATCTATTATCATGAAAAGTATTACACAACAATCTCCACAAAAGTTTTCAAAAGGAAAACTTTCTTTCTTCTCCACTATGCAAAATGTCCTGCTATGTCTACTCTCTGGTTTCCGTCTAATGCTGATATAGGTCAATGAATTACAAATGGGACCCCTTTTGCTAGTGCTTGGGTCAAAGGCGGCTGAGGAGTTTACAATCAATGGGTAACAGATTATGCCACCTAAGCCTAACCTAAAAGCTGCCGGAATGGGAGTGGTGTGACGAAGTAGTTAAAATTCCTCACTTAAAAATAGTAAAGGAAATAAATGCCCACAATCAGTCTTCTAGAAGATCCTTGTCCAGCAGTGCGTTCCCGTTCTCCTTCTCCCTAGCTGCAAACTCAACAAATCTGCCAAGTACAGCCTCAACCTCCTGAACTAAAATGGGTGGAATGTAATCTAAAATTTGAAACTCCGAAGTATTTGAATATTTCATGCCTTGTACAAGATTTTCTCCAAGCAACCAAGGAATCCTACGTGCTCTGGATCAAGGCAGAGAAAGTAGAAATGTTCTCAAAGTCATCCTATACGAAGGTCTTCACCTCTGAAAAAAAAGGCACCGGCCTACCCCTCAAATTATCAACATTCACCTCATCTGGATTCAACCGCCTAGCAAATATGGCCTCAAAAGTATTATGAACTCCATCAATGATATTGGCCATAGCCTTACGTACCCTGGCTGAATCCGCCTGTGCTGCGTTGAAGAAACCACGTCCCGTGATCGCTGAAGAATACCATCTAGAGAAATCATATCTGTCATTCTCCTGAATGACCCCTCCATCAATCAGCAATCGCAATGGAACATGCCTCAATGCCTCAAGACGCTGAATCACCTTGCTCTGATAGACAGAAGCATCTCCCCAAGCATGATCAATTGCCTCCATCCGTGCCAAAATACTAGAGGCCTGCTGAAAAGCAGAAGCAAGGTCCTCCATAAACTTCTCTGTCTCAACACGAACTCCTGTGACCCACTTGTCTGCCTCCTGTGCCATTTTTCCTAACTCCATCAAGCCACTGACTAATTCTCTAGGTATCTCCACTGGAGGCTCTATCACTGGAATCTGTTGCCCACGAGAACGAGACAACTACTGTACATATCCAATCAAGGCTTTGTGTTCTCTTTTCAACTTCTTATATTTTCCTTCCTTCTTGAATAACCTATCTTTGAGGGCGAGGTAGGAGTTATCACACTCCTCTACAATCTGTGCACCAGTGGGGTGTCCTAGATCCAAAGTCGTGACCACATAATTCTCAGGCACTACTTCATTTCGGTCACAATCAACTTGAGGCACGGCTACGTGAAGAGTGCGGGAACCATCCTCATCAAGTGATATCTTCGAAAACTTTCGTGCTCTTTTCTTCTATGGAGGTGCAGTGATCCTATTAAAAAATTCTTCCATCTCAACTACGAGATCAATCTCCTCACTAGGGCTTCTTCTCATCCTATCCTTAAGCCAATCAGGCACATTGTACTATATATCAAAGGGTTGTTGCTCCTGTGCCTCTACTTCTCGAACTTGTTCAACCTCTACAGCATTCTGGCGAGGCTCATCATCCTCAAGTGGTTGAGTGTCTCCTGAAACTATATCATCATCATCATCCATAGCCGCCTCTAACTCCTGCTGAAACTGAGGGTCAATAATAGTCCCCTCATCATCCTGCTGATCAACCCTACTAGATGCGTTGGCGCTCTAGCCAACTGACTCTCTACGTGGAGGCTGGTTATTTTCCTGTACTGCCTGCACCTGATTCAATGCATTCCTCTGATCAGCAAACAAAGAAACCTCCTGGATACTTGGAGATCGTGTCTCCAATGGCGTGGGTGATGGAACTACAACTCGTGGAGGCTCTGGCTGAATAGGCTCCTGCCGAATTGGCTCTTTCCTTTTGGACTCTGGACCTCGTGTGATCTGTTTCTTTCTGCCTGTGGTGGGTGTCCTGTGATCTCCCATCAAATTGTAAGTCAAAGCAATCGACCTACTCTTCAACCTGTTCACTCGCCTATCAACCCATGCTCTAGTAAACGTCAAGACCGGAATAGAAAGTGTGTCCAAGTCAGCCACCTCTGGTTCTGACCAATCTGGGAGCGGAAGCGGAGTATCTCTCAATGCTGCATAGTCCGGATGCACAACATCCATATCCTCATTCATCTGGTCTGGAACCGGAACAACTTCGCACTCCCTGATCAAAGTAATTGGCAACCGAGAGAACATTCTTTTCCTGACTTCAATCTCATCCGATGCATCAGCCCAATAATCTTCAATATTTGCCTTGTGCTTA
The DNA here is from genome assembly GCA_007258455.2 of Sequoia sempervirens. Taxonomy (NCBI): domain Eukaryota; kingdom Viridiplantae; phylum Streptophyta; class Pinopsida; order Cupressales; family Cupressaceae; genus Sequoia; species Sequoia sempervirens. Next base: position 562 of record VDFB02119960.1, on the reverse strand, counting down.
AATTCCTCTGACAGTACCCATTTGATGTTATTGTGTGGATCATAGTGCTGTCGGCTGGTGTGATATGAAAAGTGATAAAATTGAAGCTCACTCTTGGCTTCTCTAGCTGCCTGTATTGAAGGACACACTTCATCTGAGTTGCCCATGACAATTGGGAATTCAATTCCTCCCTTCTTTTTCTTCTGAATCTTATCGTAGGCGAGCAATTGCCTAGATATCTCTAACATCAAGATTCTATCTGTTGGGTACTTAGGCAGCCTATATGGGTACGATGAAAAACCTTGCAGCCTAATGTAAGAAAACTTCGAAAACTGTATAAACCAGCACCCATACCTTTCAATCAATTCTTGGGCCTCCCTCGAGATTCTGTGATGCAACCGCTCCTGAAGCAATCTCGTGATATGCATGGTGAAGGCGTTGTTGACACGCTTGTAATGAGTAGTGCTTGTCAAATGTAGCTGCGGACAAGCCTCATGGATCTTGAATTGGTGAGAGCCACAACCGATAGGTTCCTTGTAAGAAATTCCTCGATACTTCGTCATACGAGCCAGCATGTAGATGA